>MU185771.1:16096-48536 GCA_016904865.1 Pissodes strobi | reverse complement strand
CTATATAGCCATAGTGACGAGCCGTAATATGGCGAAACGCGTCTATGCACGATACACATATAACGGTATGCTGATTTCTAGACTCGTTTTTGACTCACCCGCGCATCTACGTCATCCGGGAAAATTTGACGCTGTCATAGTTTATTTAATTAAGTGGATTTTTAGATTTGTTTTGTGTTTATATAATGTTATAGGATTATTTAAATTAAAAAATTATAGTATAATCACGATACACATATAACGGTATGCTCTTGCGCAGGCAGAACCTCCCACACAGATACGTGTGACGTCACCTGGGAACGACGCTTTCGATTCTACTATGTAAGCGTGTATGTTTGAAATACAATATTCGTAGTTTTGGGGGATTTTGAAGGACATTTTGGATAACAGGTACGTTTCTAATTGTACGTTATACGTGTGTTAACTAAAGAATAAAAGCATTTTCATTCCATATTTATATTACTTATTATAATTGATATAATATACATAGTTTTACTCTAGAAAATAATTTAAATGTATAAATGGTTATGTAAGTATTATTTCAACATTTGAGAATTGAGTAATTTTAGAATTACCTCAACGGAGTACCTATATTAAATTACTATTTGATATTGTAAATTTTTATACCTTAAATTGTTTATTTTTTAATAAATATAAGGAATAAAAGAACATAAATACCTACTTCTACATTTTTGAGTTTACATTTTACATTAAGTACCTACATATTTTAGTTATTTTCATACATTGGGAAACTTACTGACCGTATGTATACTGTATATAACTGGATTTTTCTGGGCAAAGCCACTTTAAATACCTGCCTAAAATACCAAGCAGTACGCAGTGGTGTATTCATGGGAG
The DNA here is from genome assembly GCA_016904865.1 of Pissodes strobi. Lineage (NCBI taxonomy): Eukaryota > Metazoa > Arthropoda > Insecta > Coleoptera > Curculionidae > Pissodes > Pissodes strobi. Next base: position 47,678 of record MU185771.1, on the reverse strand, counting down.
TGACAATAGTAGCTATACATATATAACTTTCTTTTTTTGAAATGAAAACTTCTTAGCGCGTTTTGCTTTTTTTCTTTGTGGGGGTTAATATATAAATATAAATATACCACTCAATTAACAAAAAGGGAAGGCCTAAATGAAAAAAAACTATTCTTCATAAAAGTTTCGCTTATGTCTTGACAACGTAATAGAGCAAATCCCATATTTTTTGCTTGTAAGCTAACAAAGATGTCACAATAAAATCTTATACATATCGTAACGGATTTGGTTAAAAAGTAGTTTTTTAAACTATAGCACTCAATTAACAAAAAGGCAAGGCCCAAATGAAAAAAAATATTCTTCATAAAATTGTTTAGAAACTTAACCTTAAAAAAAAATAAAAAAAACAACAGGGTTTGAACTCGCGCCGCGCCGCTCCGCCAATAGCCGCCGATTCGAGACCTAACCCAAACTAACCACCTAGACCACTCGACCACGAGGGCTCTTGGGACAAAACGATTACTTCGCGGAAACATGGCGCGGGTCCATAACACTTTAGCGTCACACAAATTAAGAAGTTTTTGGTAAAAATAAGAACATTTTCTATGCTAGAGAGAGTGATTCTTCATAAAAAGTACGGACGGAGGATCTTTTTTATTAAAAATAGTAACATTTCTAACCTAAAAAATATGAAACATTCGGAACACTCACATCTACCTATACCAAATTTTCGACCTTCAGACCTGCGTATTTGGCAGCCCAGTGTTATAATATTTCGTTTTTCGCTCGCTCCGGGGGCTCAACCAGACAAAACTAACCCAAATTAACCTTGTAGATAACGTAGAAATGGGTAAATTTTTACTTAGCGCCCTTTTCGAATTTTGCAATATATTTTCGTGTAACGTGTATTAGACAGTATTAGAAGTATTTTGTGACACGTTACATACTGCACAAATCACTTTTGGCGCCAAAAATTAAAAAAAATTCCCAAATGTTTCAAAAAGCCAATAGAACAGCTAACCTAAACTAACCAACACTAACCCAAAATAACCAAAACCAACCCAAACTAACCAAAGCCAATCCAAACAAACCAAAACTAACCCAGACTAACCATAAAAGTAAGGAAATGAGCTCAAAAATAAGCGCGCTAGGCACGCTTGTCTCTTCACTATCTCAAACTAAGCAAAACTAACCCAGACTAACCAATACTAACCCAAACTAACCCAAAGTAACCAAGACCAACCCAGACTCACCCAAAATACCAATACAAAATTTGAAAAAAAAATCCCAAATGTTTCAAAAAGTGGAATAGCAGCTAGCCAAACCACAGCTAACCTAAACTAACTCAAACTAACCAACACTAACCAAAACCAACCCAGACTAACCCAAACTAACCAAAGCCAACCAAAACTAACCCAGACTAACCCTAAATTAACCAAAGTAAGGACATAAGTCTACGCGCGCTTGTCTTCACTATCTCGAACTAAGCAAAAACCAACCCAGACTAACCAAAACTAACCAACACTAACCCAAAGTAACCAAAACCAACCCAGACAAACCCAAACTAACCAAAGCCAATCCAAACAAACCAAAACTAACCCAGACTAACCCTAAATTAACCAAAGTATGGAAATAAGCCCAAAAATAAGCGCGCTAGGCACGCTTGTCTCTTCACTATCTCAAAGTAAGCAAAACTAACCCAGACTAACCAATACTAACCCAAAGTAACCAAAACCAACCCAGACTAACCCAAAATACCCAATCCCAAGCCAAACAAACCAATACTAACCCTAAATTAACCAAAGTAAGGAAATAAGTGCGGAAACAAGTGCGCTACGCGCGCTTGTCTCTTAACTATCTCAAACTAAGCAATACCAACCAAAACTAACACTAACCCAAAGTAACCACAACCAACCCGAACTAACCAACGCCATCCCAAACAAACCAAAACAAACCCTAAATTAACCAAACTAAGGAAATAAGCGCGCAAACAAGCTTCTCTTCACTATCTCAAAAAAAAGACCCATCGCGGCATCGAGCTAAAGCTCTCGGGGTCTTTTCAGATTGTAAACGAAAATTTGTCTCATAGAAATTATGGAAAATCATTTTTTGTTTGAATTCAACGGTCTTTTCGATAAGACATCTCCGCTATCGGTATATTACTGTTCACATGTTGGCAATAACGGGTAACATCGTGCTTGCTTACGTTTTCACTTCGCTTCGTTTGTTTTTAGACATGCGTCTACCTACAGCAAATTTTCGACAATCGGACTAATATTTCACTTCACGCATGGTCCTTCGCTCGACTCGAGGGCGCAACCAAACAAAACTAACCCAAGGCCATGCCCGGCAAAATCAAGAAAAACAACTGAAAAATATCTGAATTAGCACGTACGCATGCGTGAAGGGTCAAAATTAGTGTTAGTAGAAGCTATTAGCAAAGGCAATATCCTGGACGAACAACAAAAACTGCCGCTTCCGCGGCGCGACGAAAACTAACACCAACATTGAACACAAATACTTAAAAAACAAATGCATGATCCGCAATTTTTATTTCATATATTGTCAAATAATTGTTTGCTCTAACGATTAGTATATCTCTAATATTTTAATTCGTGTGACGCTTAAGTGATATATCACCCATGACGCGATTAGGTGCCCAAATCAATGAGCTTTTGTAGCGCTACAGAACCTAACTGATTTCAGCACCCTGGTACCATCGTATGTGAGCATGTGTAAATATGCCTCCTGGCGCGCGTTAAGAACTTTTATTTCAATCACACTTCAATGATACATGTTGCTTTGTTTTTTTACTTATTTAAATTTTAGCAAATATTTTTTAACCACATATATAGTGTCTGGCTGGACCGTCACCGAGACTTGATCGTGGTATCTAAAAAGAACGTTTAAAGGACGGGACTAAGGCAGAGCAGTACTCGAATGTCGTCGAAATAGCGGCAGCGTTTAAATATAAGTTGTCACGGTGGCCAACCGTTCCGAGTGCAGGCGCCGTGATAAATGATAAATCACGGTACGTGAAATTAGGATCCATCTCTAGCCATAGGATCCCCAATGCCATAAAAAAATCATGTAAATCGTGGAAATATGTAATAAAAATTATAAATAATAAAGTGAAACTTTAATAATTAAAGATACTCATCATCCTTTATGTTAATTCTATCTTCTCTTCGACAAGCACGAATCCACTGCTTTGCTAAGTCATGTTTTGGAAACCGAAAATATTGAATATCACTCCATTTGTTGGTCCTATTATTGTTTTTACATGTAGCAACAGCACAGTTCGGCATAATTATACTATAAGTTTTTATCTTAAATAATCCTATAACATATATAAACACAAAACAAATCTAAAAAATCACTTAATTAAATAAACTATGACAGCGTCAAATTTTCCCGGATGACGTAGATGCGCGGATGGGTCAAAAACGAGTCTAGAAATCAGCATACCGTTATATGTGTATCGTGAGTATAATTATGCCGAACTGTGCTGTGGCTACTTGTAAGAACAATAATAGGACCACCCAGAGATAAAATAAAAAAGAGAGATTGCCGAATCAATGATATTTTTTTAAGACAGTTTTCACTAGCGCCGCCAGTATCCTCGGGAAGAATTACATATGGGTTGATCGGTATTACAGATAACTGTTTTTGTGTTTATGGGTCGGTAATGTAAATTATTTGCTTACCGACTGTATGGCGCCATATTCAAAATTATTGTTTTATTTAAGCTGTGATCCGAAATGATTAAATTTGCTATTTTTAATGCATTTTCATTCCGAATCATTTTTCTTGGCGAACTTTACCCGTAAAATCTGCCAAAAATGATGTGTCGGAATGAAAATTCAGAAAAAATTGCAAATTCAATAATTTCGGAATACGGTTTTATTAAAATTCGCATATATTTTTTCCGTTTTTGTCATTATTTCAAATATATTCGATTATGTTTTGCCCCTATAGAAAAATGAAGGTGTTTCTGATATTTGAAACACAACTTTAGAGCTTACATAAGAACGTAGAGGTAAAAAGTACCTAAAAAAGATTTTTTTGTAGGAGCAAAGTACCTAGTTAGTATAGGCACATTCAAATATTTCAAAGGTTTTATGCATAATTATGTAATTTTGACGAAAGTTTTGTGATGCGACTTTGTAATATTATAACGTATAATTTAATTTTTAAGCATACATTAGGTGTTAAACAAACAACGTTCTTTTAAGGAAGATTGTTCCCTTTTTATATTATAAAATAGGGAAGTTTATTAATGTTAAATAAAACACATTTGATTATAATAAATATATATAATTTTTATTTTAATCTAAACCTCAAAAACCGAAAAATAGTGAAATGGGTTCTCAGGAGGATTAGCCCTTATAGCAGGGCCTATTTTACCATTAGGCCCATTAGGCCCGGGCCTAGGGCCCAATGGCAAGTGGGACCCAAAATGTGCAACATAAAAAGACTACATAGTTATAAAAATATTGTTTAAAATACACGTTTTCTCATGTATTCAGTTTTTAAGTGACGTACGGACTGTTGATCATCATTTTGTACCCGTGCATGAAATTGTTTACCCCTAAAGGTAATTTTAAGGTAAGTTATATAGGTATACCTTCTATGTAATAATACATTTTTTTGTTTATTATTGTCTTGAAGTTTAAAGTAAATTAATAGAAAACATTTTTATTTTGTTTTTAATTTCAGATTAATAAATACGATGAGTTACAAGAAGTATAAAAGTGGTAGTGAGAAGCGGAAGAATATTAAATTAAGGAAAAATGAAAAAGAAAAGCAGAAAAATGCAATGTTGACCTATCTTCTGATGGAGCAAGAAAACCATCATATGTTGAAAGAAACGTCTAGTTCAGTATATGAAGAAGTAAATCCTTCAACCAGCAATAATAGATCGAAAAATAAAAAACACTGACTCTGGTGACATTAGTTCTTCATAAATTGACAATGCAACCAATAAGGACCTTACTTCTCAAGAAGGTGAAAAGGCGTTTCCACTTGATCTAGCAGGCTGGCTGCAGAATATAAGCTTAAATTTCCAGGAATATTTTATTAAAAATATATAAGAACAAAATAAGTGGGTGTGCGAAACAATTTGACGGTAAAAGGACCAGGCATTTACAAAGTTCAGCATTTTACAAAGTTAAGGTAGACGGCAAAAAAAGCCTCCGTGAGTGGTTAGTGTATAGTCCCAAATCTGGCTGTGTTTACTCTTATGTATGTGCAAACTTTTTTCGAAAAAAAGTGTTAACCTCAGTATATTTCTGTTAATTTAAAAATTATTTTATATGTACTAATTTATGTTTTGGTACAATAATAGAAAAAACTTAATTAAAATCTGAATTAAAAAGTACATTATGAATAATATCTTTAGTTCAAAATCGAAGCAAAAAGAAATCAAATGGGAGCCGAAGTCGTATTGGGGCCCGAAAATTTTCTAGGGCCTAGGGCCCAACTCCTTGGAAAATAGGCCCTGCCTTATAGAACAGTTTCTATAAAACAAGGATTACATGTACTTGTGGATGGAGTAGGTTGGGTTATATGGGGAACATTGTGGGAAGTGTGAGGAAATCTAATTAGAATATCACTGATAATTTTGATTCGAGGCTTTAAAAAGAGTACCGCAAAGCTAGTTAATCTCCTTTGTGACGAATCTGCAAAGTTTTTATCGTCAAAATAGTCTCCACACAAATACATTCTAGTCGACTTATCATTTAAATTCATCATAATCTGGAGCCAGTCTTCGCGTTTTTTCGAATTATTTTCAGGAACAATAAAAAAGTGTTTATTTGTACCACCATTAGCCAGCGGTGTAGAACACTGATAACGAAAAATTTACATTTTTTTTAAACTAGTCTCTGACCACACAATTACTATATTTAAAATTATTACCTATTATTATTCTGTACATGGATTACGGCAAAAAAGATTTCCAGAAATTAGAAAAATAATCTACGCTATAGTAGTACTTATTATGTTACGTAATATATGGGGCTCAAGAGATGGTTGAGGATTCCTTATAATACGAATATTTCGGACTTTTGTTCATTTTCCCATTGAATATCGATCTCTTCAACTTTAGTCTGAAACTATGCGCCTACATTATTTCTATTGGAAGCCAAACAGGAAATAAGGACTAAGAGTTTTGCATCAATCAGTGTGGATCCAACTTATGACAGTAGGGTTTGGACTTCAACATCAGTAAGAATACGAATTGGCCAGGGTCAGACTTTGTTTAACACTTACCTAAAAAGAAAATAACATTAAACAGACGGTACGGCAAGGCCGCACATACTTTCTCTCTCGCTCATATGATTCTGCCACAGAACTAAAAAAAATGGGACATAGGTAGTTCCGCCACAAAACTAGGAAAAATTGGAAGGTGAATGTTTCCACTAGTAAAGTGGCTTTATCTTATTTTTCCTATGAAAACTAAACAAATGCATAATTATTTCCCTTACTAATTGGTAAATAAGTACAGAGTGAATAAAATCGTTAAAGCCGTTATCGATAAAATCGATTTTTTTCCATTTTTGTTCCAAGGGTATAGTGGCCTTTACCGATTTTTCCCGGAAAAAATGGTGCAGTATCTACGTGATTAGTCTTACTAAATGGTAAACATGTAAAAAATTTAAATAAAATCGTTAGAGAATTTTTAATTTTTTTTCTTCATATAAACTACTTACCCTTAATTTTGAGGAGAAAAAAAACTGAAAAAAAGTTCTGGATATATTCACCAGAAACTTCCAAATACCGATTTTGGTCGAAATCGACTTAACGGTTTTGCAGATAAGTTGTGTGACAGACAGACGTACACACAGACACCCACATAGACACACATTTTCTTGGTACTTGTTTACTACTATATCCCCCCCGACACCCAATTTTGACTAAATTTTTGTAAAGTATGAATAAGTTAGTACTTATCTAAATAGATATTTTTGATTAAAATTATTTTGCGGAAATGATTTATAATTAAAAAGATATATACAGGGTGATTCACGAAGATGGGCTATTAAGTATCTGAGGAATGAGTTTTCCGATTTTCTTTAGTCTGTGGTCATACCATCCCTTACGCTATACAAGCGCGCGTAACGCGCTTGTCGCTTTACTTTGGTACTTTTTTAGTTCCACTTTTTGAAATATGCACCTGACCTGAGACATTTAGCTACTTGAAAATCAAGAATGTTAGTCAAGTGTGACAACATTGCAAGTAAATTTTCATAATTAAAGTAAAATTAGGAGTGTTTCGTGTATAAAATATATTGGGATACTAAACAGCCAGTGATTTTTTTTTCAATATTTGGCGTCAAAAAAGCTTTGCGCAATATGTAAAGTGTCACAAAATATTTCTAATACTATCTAATACATGTCACACAAAGAAAATTGCAAAATTCGAAAAGTGCGCAAAGTAAAAATTTACCGATCATTTTTCATAATAGGTATTACTATGCATTAGTAACTTTTGGTAAGTTTGGTTTTTGCGCCAAGTAATTTCAGTTGAAACTGCTTATTTAGACCCTACATTAATAATTTTGTACAAAATTATGTCAATGTTGGGTGTTGGGATATACTAAATATTTTAGAGATACCTAGAGGTAATTATTTAATAAATCTCCAATATATTTTATACAAATTTATTGTTTTTAAAATTTATAAACCATTTGCGCCAAATAATTTTAATGGAATTTATCTATTTAGACACTAATCTAATCATATTGTGCAAAAGTAATTCTAAGTTAGGTGTTGGGGATATACAAAACTGTTTTTTTTTCAAAATTTTATGTTTTTAGGACTCTAGGGGTCATGATTCGTCGAGATTTGCAAAAAAAATAAATTCGATATTTTGGACGATTACAATATTTTCTCTATAGCCCTATATGCGCGAGAGAGTAAAAATAAAGTCTGGACAACGCCAATTTTACAAAAAATTTGCTACTCACTGTATAATTTGGAACAAACATCCTCTAGCGGCAACTATCAGCTAAGTATGGTATAGAAATGCAATATTATTTGCTTGGTCTTCAAAATATTTGGTTAATACAAAGACATAAGAAATGTACCGCGGTAGCGGAAATATATCGTATTCGATTATTTCTAAGGCCATATTCCAGTTACAATAGATATTTTGGTCTACATTCTCTCTGAACAATAAAAAGCAAAAAGTTTCCCGCGGAAAAAATCAACGAATTTTCTGTAAGCCTATCCTATATTAACTGCGAACTATAGAATTTCAGAGACATTATACTTACGCTTTAATTGTTTCAACTTTACTTAAAAATAAACCACACTATTTAAGCAAATATTAACAGGCACAAAAGTATTACCCGTTGTTAACAAATTAAATAATTTAATATTTTATCACTTTTGATCGAGATTCAAATTCAAATCAAATGTCACGCTGACTCACAGGTGGGTAAGCTGTTCAAAATTTTAGTTTCAACGATTGCCACCAAACGCAACACTCCTCGGGAATGCGCAATAAATAAGCAGTCTTAAAAACTTCCGTATCATTCGGCAATCTCTCTTTAGATATTTATTTATCTCTGGGACCACCAAAGGGAGTAATATTAAATATTTTCGTTTTCCTAAACACGAGTTAGCAAATCAGTGGATTCGTGCTTGTCGAAGAGAAGATGGAATTAACATAAAAGATGGAGAGTATCTTTAATTATTAAAGCTTTGCTTTATTATTTATTATTTTTATTACATATTTCCACGGTTTACATGATTTTTATATGGCAGTGGCGCACACTCTAAAGGGACATCCTATGGCTAGAGATGGATCCTAATTTCGCGTACCGTACCGTGATTTTAGCTGCCGCTAATTCGACATTCGGGTGCTGCTGTGCCTTAGTTCCGTTCTTTAAACATTCTTTTTAGATATACCACGATCAAGTCACGGTTCCTGGTCCAGCCAGACACTATGTGGTTAAAAAATATTTGCAAAAATTTAAATAAGTAAAAAAAAAACCAACATGTAATACATGAAGTGTGCTTGAAGTGAAACATCTTAACGTTCGCCGGGAGGAACATTTACACATGCTCATATACGATGGTACCAGGGTGCTAAAATCGGTTAGGTTCTGTAGCGCTACAAAAGCTCATTGATTTGCGCACCTAATCGCGCCATGTCTTCGTGATTCAATCGTTCTGTTCCAACGGCTCTCGTGGCCGAGTGGTCTAGGTGGTTCGGTCTCGATTCGGGGGCTCTATAGGCGGAGTGGCGCAGCTTGAGTTCGAACCCCGTTGCTTTATTAATTTTTTTTAAGGTTTATGAAGATTTTTTTTTTATTGAAAAAAAAAACAAAGCACCGAAACATTTTTAATGGAATGATAAAAAAATTATTATGTAAAAAATAGCTTTTTTATTTTCAAAGATTTTTGGATATGTTATGGCTTAAGGTATATTGGGATCAAAAAGTACTTTGCAAACCGAGTCTACTTCAGTGGAAATGAAATAAATATGTAAAAATGGGCAAAAAATATTTGAAGGGGTCCAGAATATTGACTATTAAATAATGAGGTCAATACAAAGAAAATTAAAATTGTTCTTTAAGTTTGGTAAAACTATATCTTGTGGGCTAAATTAAATTGGATAATTTTTTAATGCTTAATGACTTTTTATTTGCATGGGATTTTTTTTATTATTTTTGGATATGTTATGGGCTAAGATATTAGAATCAAAAAGAACTTCTCTGAGCTGATCTACTTCAGTGGCGTACATTTAAATTATTTTCTAGAGTAAAACTATGTATAATATATCAATTATAATTAGTAATATAAATATGGAATGAAAATGCTTTTATTCTTTAGTTAACACACGTACACGTATAATTAGGAACGTACCTGTTATCGAAAATGTCCTTTAAAATTCCCCAAAACTGCGAATATTGCATTTTAAAACATAGGTTCTATACACGCTTACATAGCAGAATCGAAAGCGTCGTTCCCGGGTGACATCACACGTTTCTGTGTGGGAGGTTCTGCCTGCGCAAGAGCATACCGTTATATGTGTATCGTGCGTCTATGGATGGGTCGGCAGGTGAAAAAGGACGGAGGTTACAAAAGGTACAAACTTTCTGATGTATTTGTCTAGGTTCACCTGAGACACACAGGTAAAGTAGTAGCCAACAATTACTATAGTATAGTACCCGAGTATAACAAACCAACGAATAGCGACATAAAGCGTCGGCACCTTTGATGTTCAAGGGACCGATTCCGGCAGAGCCAATGACAGTTGGACACCATATTTGTAAACTGCTCAAACCATGAAGTGCCTCGAAAGGAAGCGACTCTGTGACTACACTATAAAAAACTTGAAGTGGAAAATATGCTCAAGTTTCATATTTGAATCTAATGTAAAATTTAAAGCTTTTCGATAATTAGTGATTTTCCTACTTCCTGTCACCTTTGTCGATAATAATTTCTGAAAGCTTTCATCATAAAAATATATATTACTTATATTTCTTCTACGATTTGTTGATCTCAATATTTTCTTGGAATTTTATTTAAATAATTACTTTCCTTTAGTGAGGGTGCGTTGAGAGAAAAATAAACCCACGTATTTCATGATTTCATTTATCATGTTAAGTTGCTGTGCCAATTTTTAACCTAAATAATAGCACTTTGAGCTTACACGCGCCTGGTTTGGAAGTTATTGAAGAGGTGTAGCAGAGGTTTTTGACAGGTAGTAGAAAAGGATATATTGTACGACGTTTTCAGCGGTTCTCAAATAGACATTTCTTGTTATACTAGTTTCAGCAACTTCTTTTTTATATTAATAGTACTCCATTTCTTTTAATTACGATAAGTTATATTTTTTACAAAAATATTGGGTAAATTTTTTGAACCTTTGAAACGTGGAGGAAAATTTAAACTTGCAACAGCACAACCAAAAAGTTTTTATTAATTAACTGTTACCAGTAGGCTGAGGAGTTGTAAGTCAGGAGTACTTACTTACCCCAGTTGTCTTGAGGGATTTTAACCCTTACACTCACTCTTATGAAGACAATGTTGTTAAATTATTAATTTGAGTAAAAGACAACAATTTTCACTAGTCTAACAATGTTTATTAATCAAAGGGTATTGAAAGTAAATTTGAGGCGTAGACTTCGGCAGAAATGCTACTAAAAATGTTTAATAAACAAATTTTGACATACGGGTACAAAAAAAAATAAAAAATTACCATATAAAGGCAATACTAAGCCATCCCAGGGAGGGATGAATAACTATGTCCTCTATAAGGCATGGCTCGAAAAAAAAACCTATTCCTGACTGATGGTCTAACATTAGCAGCCTCCCTTGTTTAAGAGTAAGATAGCACCAACTCTTCATTCCCGCCGACCTTGTTCGATCCTCCTCCGTCTCGGTACTCTATTTACACTGTTAACAGATATACTCGGTAAAAATCCTAGCAGAAGCATTTAAAGGGATAAAATTTGAACTGTCTTCCCAAGCACATGAACTTCGATTAACTTAACAGAATCTAGGACTCAATACTGACCAATGCAAATGCTTTTAATTATTTATAGTTAAAGGTCGCTGTGCATTACATTTATTATTATATAATTATACCTACATATACTAATAAGACAACGAATATAATAATGCTTATAATAAATTACTGGTTGCTATCATATAAACAATACTAGATTTAAACTTTACGGTAACAATTTACCGTTACATAACACTATTAATAAACCATACAAAAATAAATATGAGAACAATATTACTCAAATCTATTAGCACAAATTATTAATACCATATCTAGATCAAATAACTTAAAAAAAAATTGCTAATACCCTTTTGCTTAAAGAGAACACACACAGCTCTAAACGCTACTATTTACATACATACATACTTAAGTTTTCATAAATCAGAGTAAAATTTTATGAAATGAAAAATGCAATCATTTTTATCAACTATACATGTGATAGGATTTTCAATTTCCGAATGCCTAATAACCCAAACTAACCCACAGTTTAAAAGTGCTTGCTATAAACTGAGAAGACTTTTTATTGTAGTAGACCAACATTTAATAATCTTGACCATTTTTGTTTATTACCTTTAAATTTGGCAAAAAATCCAAAGCTTCATTTAAAAATTCTAACTGTGAATCAGATCTGTCAAATACATTCTTAAATGTATAAGAATTATGTATTGATAATAGATCAAAAAGATTATTAATTTTTTCTACAATTTCAGTTGTTGCAAAAGCTTCATTTGGAAGTGCACCCAAACTGGCAATTGAGTGGCTCAAAAGTTGAGCGGCATAACTCGCTCTCATTTTTTCAAAACTTATGGGATTAAGGTCAGAATTAGTGAGTTTGGATGCACACCTGTAGAACTGCTTTTTATCACATTATTTAATAAATAACCAAGGCGTTTTTCTACCTTGAAAGTAAAATGTGTGCTGCCTTAAGTTAGTGCGGGTGGCCTTAATTAAATGACATGGGTCAAAAATATAAAACATATTCTCACCTCCTACCTAAAACTCTGTATTTTCAGGTGTAATTCCTAAATATTTAGTCAAATCAATAAAATTTGAGCTCATGCCACTTAATATGCCTTCCGCTTTTAAATATATATCCTTTAAATTTAAACTACAATCTTCTAAAATAGTACGAAGTTTATCACCATTTGGTTGAGTACCTACAATCGATACAAAGGATGCAGTGTTTATCCTTATCAGTCATTGTCTTAATTTTGATTTCAAGGGCCTTATATACTGATTTATTGTGTAGTCCTGGTTGACATTGCAGCTTTTCAGCATATATAGTTGGTGAAAGGTGAGGAGGTAGATTATCTATTCTTAAGTTCATTGGTTAAATATCATCCAAATTCACCCATTTTGTTTCGTCATCTTTTGAAATACTAGGACCTAAAAGTGATAATGAGAATGAAGGTATTGTTGATACAGTATTAACACCAAGCATAACGCTATTTAATTGCAGTCAAACAATATCATGTTAGACCCAATAAAGTGTCTGACAAATTTCAATTAGTACAACTCAGATAAAAACTGGAGACCCAATAAAGTGTCTGACAAATTTCAATTAGTACAACTCAGATAAAAACTGGAACTATTTATGTGACCAGTAGGTACTTTCTGTTGGGTACATGACTCATAAAACCAGGTAGTGCTTCTAGTACATATTGGTTATTGAATTAATGTGATTATAGGATGAGGTAAAATATCTGAATTTTGACTACCTATCAGGGTAATTACTGTTTCGTAACTCACTTGTAACTAATAAATCCAACCAATAAAATTATTCTACTCGTGGAATTCAAAATGCTGTTGCTAAATTCAGTCATAATGATTAGACAAACAAAATAGCTGTAGCAGTTTGTGCCATTAGAAGCAATACTAATACTGCAATTTTTTTATTATCAATGAATAATTGCTATAAAGATTTACCTGGAAGGTTCTTGATTTTCTTTGGTGGTTCCTGAGATGAATCTTGACTTGTCTCAAATGCCCGTAGTAGATATTGACCAAGTATTGTAGGAATTGCATCGGGTACCAAGTGCTTTCTTTCCTGCAGAGGTTATCTTAGAAAAATACTTTTCCTCAAAGTGAACTTCGCATAGTCTATTTGCCATCATCTGTTTAACTGGTTTATGCAGTATATCACTTCTGATAGAAACTTCTGCCCAGACTTTGGCACTGAAAAAAAAATCTCATTAGACTTATGATAACTGTAATTTATAAAACTGAAAAAAAAATATTTTTAACACAAACTTGGTCTTTCTGCAGTTTTTGATTAAAATACAGGGGAGCAGAGATTTTAAGCCTGTCATTATACTCAGAAAATTAAGCATTTATAATTTGAAATCAAAATGTAAGTTGATTTAAATTAGACATCTACACATTTCGCAAAACTAGAGTACCTAGAGCAGAACCCCCAAATATCAAGTGTGATGTAATTATGTTATAAGTTAATCGATATAAACTCGTCTATGAATATCAAATTACCTATTCTTCTCTGATATATCATTTACAAAATCCTTGAAAGAATGCAATACTTTCATCTGTGAGTGAAGGCATATACTGGAATACATTTTTATTTCCAGCACCCAATATATTTTTTAGCTGAAATATATTATATTTCATATCGAATTCCAATGTCTTAGTTTTGCAATAAAGGCCTAGAGTTCAAAATATTCCATTTGGTTTTCGTTGTATCCAAATAACAAAATAGTCAGTTCTTATTGAAACACCCTTTATATACGTATGCTATACTTGTGCACAACAAATATTATGTTTAATAAAATAAAACAAAAAAAAAACGAAATAAATTAAAAGTTAACAAAAATCTTACAAGGAAATACGTCTCTTAAGAGGTTGGGTTATCACATGAAAGAACTAAATAATGCTGATTTACTTACGATGTTTTAGAAACAGAATCAAATATCAATTCTGCTAATTTCTATTTTGACGATAACCTGAATTTTTGTTTACGAAGGTACTAATAACTTTTTTTTTTTGAATTATTGGGTAAGGTAAGTTTTTTTGGCAGCAAATAACTGTTCCCAACTTCATGCCTAAATAACCATAATTCCCAACTAGCTCATTTTGGGGGGACAACCCATGATACAAAGAATAACAGGTATGATATTGCGCACGCCACAATCAGCTGACTTGCTCTTGTCGACGTCACAATGAGAGTTGCCGCCATTAAAATCCACCGGTCTACAAGGGGACTTTCACGATATTTTAAGCTTTGTTTATTTTACCGTGTATTTTGTGGTGTTTTGTCCGCATTTTATGAGATTTGTGGCATTTAAGTTGAATTTGGAGACTCTTAAGTGTTAAAAACTGAAAACAAATCAGGTTATTAAAACTATTTTGAACTATTAGTGTGACTTTAGTAATAGTGACTTTGTGTGGACAATAGTAACATTATTTTGTTGTTTTAAAAGCTATATGAGGTATAATAAACAATTAATTATTGAGCAAGTGATTAAGACAACATCAATTTGTGATTTTTAGCATTTTTAAGGTTAGTTATAAGCTATACATATTAAAAATGTGTTGTGCTGTAGCTGTTTGTCTGAGTGACAATCAGACAAAACGTGTTGAAAAATCTGTAAGATTTCATGCTTCTCCCAAAGAATATTGTTGAAAAACTGTGGGTTACTGCTTGTTGCTGTAAAGACCATTTTAATACTAAAACCTCAAGAATTTGTTCAAAATATTTCAAGTCAGAAGTCCATGAAATAGATTTGCAGCATGCATTGTTGCAATACGAATCCAAGAGAGGACCCAGTCTAAAGCGCAATGCAGTACCTTCTCTTCATCTGCCAAAATCAAAAGATTTATCTGTAAACCAGGTAAAAAGACAGGAGAGGCTTTCGAATCGAAGAAGTTTGTGGAAGATATCATTGCTCAGTGCTAGTGCAACAATGGATTTTGCGGATTACATATATAGAACATTGAATAATAAACAGTTATTTGTAACTATTTTTGTAGATCTGCGAAAGGCTTCAGTACTGATATTTTACCCAGTGATTGTGGTGTGCCGCAGGGCTCGGTTCTGGGGCCATTATTCTTTTCACTATATGTATTTACTTTAAGATGTGCAGGACTTATGGCGCGGTACTTTACTTTTGCTGATGATACAGCTTTGGTATACACAGGTGGGGAAGTTAATGCATTAAATAGGCTTGTAAATGACGACCTAAAGTTGTATCTGAACTGGTTTTACATAAATTAAAAATCAATACTGACAAAACAAATTTCTAATATTAACATTGTTGTTGTGATATACGTAAATATAACACTAAGTAGGTCCCAAAATAACATTTACAAAATAATGACTAATACAAATATAGGCCTAAATAACCCGTATGTGCAAGCATGTAAATCGTACAATAGAGTACTGGAAAATATTAGAAATATTATTAATTATTTTCTTTATAAATTGATAAATGTTTGCATTGATAGTAAGGAGTTTTTAAAAAGAATCTTTTTTAGAGGTGGTCAGGCAATTACGAGATGTACAGATTTGTTATTTATGTATGCACCTAGAACTAATCTTTATAAAGATTCTCCATTGATAAGGCTGTGTAATAATTTTAATGGGTACTGTAGTATTGTATTTCAGTTGAATCGTTTAAAAAACAAATAAAAGGAGAAATAGATATAAGGATATGTTCCTAGTTTGTAGGTTTAGTTTTTAGTTTGATTGTATCTATTATTGGCTTTGTAAAAGTTGTTGATACCAGAATAAATAAATAAATAAATTATAATGTTTTCATAAAACTATTTAAGTGGTATCTAAATATTAATTAGAATCTCTCCGACACAAAAGTTGTAATTAGTGTGTTCGAGGCCAGAGCTTAAAGCACTGATTAAGGATTTATGTATTTATTGTATTGTAAAAAGCCTTGTTTTATTTTTTTGTCATTTTTAAATAAATACAACTCATATGAGAAGATAAATAAGTAGATCTTTCCATCTGTGAAACCAATCCACTACACCTTCCCTTATAATATCAACTATACATCGATTATAATACCTAATATTTCTTTATGTTCCCTGGTATAATTATCTATAATAAAGTGTATATAGTAGCAACTCTGCTGAAATGTTAATTAACAAGATTTTAAATTATTCTATAAATTTCTTTTGATAAAATCTTTGTTGCTAAAGATTAGTTTCTTATTTATAAAATTTCTAAGCATGATATCTCTTATATATGTGCATTCCATATATTGAACATTATTTCTCAATTTTGATGTATATTGATTGTTTATTTAGTTTATTAACAAATCAAAATAATAAAATACCTTTAAGTAACCTAAATAAACCCAAAACAGTGATATATTAATAGCATTTTTATTCAAATGTCTAATAATGATCAATTAAATGTAATCAATTTAACAGTTCTTACGGCAACTATTTCAAATAACTCTCATTGTGACGTAATGCGCGAACTCGACCGAATTGGGCACTCGGGCATATCATACCTGTTATTCTTTGTATCATGGGGACAACCTACAATGATATTTTTCTGTCTATTATCAAAAAATCCTTAATCCTTTGTTTGTAGTAAACTCCTTTTCAGGTATGGATTATTTGTACCAACTTGAATGTTTCTAATTTCAGGCTATTATCCATTAGATAGTTAGGTAATGACAGGTAAAGATAACGTAGCAGCATTGGCTTTTATAGAATGGTAGCAGACATGGATAAACAGAAGCATAATTACTCCCAAATATTTAGTATTAACCGAATTTGTTGTTCGGAAGATTTACTGGAAATTAGGGTATGATTCAAACTAGGATATTACATCTGTGATTCAAACGGACTATAGACACGTTATGCTACTTATTTAACCAAGAAACTCATTACATTAAAGAAACCGAACCGCCCTTCTATTTTTCCTTTTCCGCGGAATCGAAATTGTTTGTTAGGTCAGGTTAGGTTCTCTTTTTTTTTGGTTACTATGAAAAATATCAAGTCTACTAAACATAAAACCCAGGCCTTACCACAAATAACTTCTACAAACTAATACAGGCCGGAATAATTTCGTTCCCTTACAATAGAATTATTTTGCTGGAAATTGCCCATAGACCCTTCATGTGAGAACAGCATGACAAATTTTATAGGAACATACTCTAATTTAGAGAGACTATTTTTTAAGCACATATATGGGTGCATTATTATTCTACTTTTGAAAAGTTATACTCAATGTAGAATGTGGAGATATATGTTGTTGGATAAAAAAAGGAACTTGAAACATAGAACAGTAGCAATACACACTACTTGTGCCGAACGTCTTTTGGAATTCAATTTATCACTTATAAATTGCACTTTTTCACCATTAATACTCCTGTATCAATATTTATCTATTCTTCAAGAGCAATTATTTAACAATTAATTTACATTTCAATTTAAAAAAAAACAACCATGATATTGTGGGTTAGTAGCTATGTACTTACCGGTCATAATCTTTAGAGCAAATTTGAAGGAAGATTTTCCATCTCCAGACCTAGTTGAACAGGCACGATATGCACAAGAAATACCCCGCATGACTATACACTTATTTAGTTCTAAAATTTGGAAATTACGACACAATTCAAAACTAAAATTCACTTATCGGAATTTATAAACATTGTAACTGACGGGCTACAACAAAAGTCAGTTTGACGGATGGACACACTATTTCGCGCTTGCGCAGAAAAAATTTGGGACCCTAGCTGTCGCTACTCGTTGGTTTGTTATATTCTGATAGTACCGTCTATCTCCGATAAACCTAGCAAGTTACAGGATGGATGGCGCCGCCTACAATACACTACCAGTTTAAACCGGAAATAACTCACAAAAGGCATATGTTTATTTTATGCTTATTAAATTTGGCATACTTTGCGTTATCAAAATATTACAAAGACACTAAATGCACTTTCAATAATATTTATAAAATGAATAACCAAAGAGGTTAATAATGCTAAAATATACTTTACATGGATTACCTATTATTTAATTAAACTTTAAAATACAATAAAACATTGTTAGCAATGATTTTTGGAATAAAGAATTCAGTTTGAGGATGTCTGAAAAAGAAAACGAAATAATTCATGTTATTTTTCAGATAAAATTTGCTATTTAACACGCTTTTATTAGCTTCACCTGTATGTATGTTTGTATGTATGTTTGTTTGTTTGTTTGTTTGTAACTGACGAACGCCAGCTCGCGATCCGTTCGGCATGTTCTTGGTGAGGTAGAGGGCTGAAATTTTCAGGGGATGTAGACGGGGTAAAATGAAGATTCTGTGCCAAAACTGGAGGGCGTACTCCCCCCCCCCCGTTCGGGCAGGAGAAGGGGGAGAAGAAAAACTAAAAGAAATAATTCCGGGAGAACGGGAGGGGGTAGGGGGTCCAAATTTGTATGGGAGGTGTGGTACCTGGGGGCTACTTTGAGCCACATGGGGGGCGGCGAGGCTCTAATTTAAGGGGGGAATTGGGGGGGAAAACCGTTGTTTGGCCGTAGCTCTGCAACGAAGGCTTATCAAGGACCGACGACAGTACAATGATTTTATAAGTTTATCTAATTACCCTGGTGAGGATCGCCAGGATTAAATAATATAGTTTCAAAAAATGCTTCCATAGTACATCGAACTAAAAAGTGGAAAATAAATACAGTTTAAAAAAACTAAAAAAACACGCGTTAATGATCAATTGAACTAAAAAAAAATAATTATTAATACAGGCAGAAAATAATAATGAACGAAAAATTAGTATTATTGTGAAAAAAGCGCGGGGTGCTCGATGTACAGGGTGTCCCATTTTCGATGATATTACGGGGTATCTCACTTACTAGTAAAGATAGAGAGTTGCGGTTTTCGCAATACTTTGCTACTTTTTTGTGAGAAGAACGATGGTATAAACAAAATTTTCATAGACCGCTTCGTTTCTGAGATACAGGGCGAAATTGAAAAAGATGCATTTTGGGACCCCCCTCTTATCTCCGTTATCCTTTAACATATCGCAAAGCTAAAAAATTGCTCTTATACAGTTTTTGACGTAGAATCCAGTGACGTGATCAGATTTTTGCTGTGAGCTGTCAATTTTTAGCTATAAATCAAACTTATGTTTTTTGAAATGGAACACCCTGGATTGGAAATGTTATAAGCTTTATAAAAATATATAATGCATTATATGTATTTTAAATAATAAGCCTAAAATTCATAATTTCACAAAATGTGTCTCGATACGACACTCTTGTATTTTTTTTAATGTAACAACCTGTATATTTTCCTTTCGTTTGAATGGAAATTTTATAAGCTTTATAAAAATATATAATACATGATATGTATTTTAAATAATAAGCCTAAAATCCATAATTTCACAAAATGTGTCTATACGACACTCTTGATGAGTATAGTATAAGCATTGTCTTTTAAACAACGGTATAAGTATTAGCAGGCAGAGACTATTAAGAACAATGGAATGGTAATTTTTTATTGGCAAGACCTTTCAGTGGCAAAATTTATATTTTCTGTGTAATATTGTATTTTTTACGATGGCTCAAAATGAAAATTATCAATATTTTGAAAAATATGGCATGTTAGTCTGCTTTATACAATATGAGCAATGAAAACTTCCGTGAAGCATTCCAATAAGTTTGTTTGAATATTTATTTACCTTTTGACTTATTTAGGTTTATTTTTTTAAGTATCATTTTAATTTATAGATATTCCGAAAGAAGGTATCTTGATCTTATAATGTTTTCCGGAATAAAGAAGAAAATTGATAGAACAAGGAACGTTGCCTCCGCCCTTACCGCGATTTTCCGTACGATACGTTTTTGGCAGGGGCCGGATAAACGTTCCATGTTCTCTTTATTCAGGAAACATTAAATGACCAAGTTGTCTTCTTTCAGAATATCCATAAATTAAAATGATACCTAAATAAAAAATAAACCCAAATAAGTCAAAAGGTAAATAAATATTCAAACAAACATATTGAATAATAGTTGAGAAGCTTTACGAGAGTTTTCATTGCTCTGTATAAAGCAGACTAATATGTCACATTTTTCAAAATATTCATAATTTTCGTTTTCAACCATCGTAAAAAATACAATATTACACAGAAAATATAAATTTTGCCACTGACAGGTCTTGCCAATACAAAAAATGATCATTCCATTGCTCTGATAATCTCTGCCTACTAATACTTATAACGTTGTTTAAAAGATAATGCTTATACTATACTCATCAAGAGTGCCGTATAGAGATACATTTTGTGAAATTATGAATTTTAAGCTTATTATTTAAAATACATATCATGTATTATATATTTTTCAAAAGCTTATAAAATTTTCATTCAACCGAAAGAAAAATATACAGGGTGTTCCATTTAAAAAAACATAAGTTTGATTTATAGCTAAAAATAGACAGCTCACAGCAAAATCTGACTACGCCACTGGGTTCTACGTAAAAAAAGTATATAAGAGCAAGTTTTTAGCTTTGCGATATGTTAAAGGATAACGGAGATACGAGGGAGGTCCCAAAATGCATTATTTTCAATTTCGCCCTGTATCTCAGAAACGAAGCGGGCTATGAAAATTTTGTTTATATCATCGTTCTTTTCACAAAAAAGTAGCACAGTATTGCGAAAACCGCAACTCTCTATCTTTACTCGTAAATGAGATACCCCGTAATATCATCGAAAATGGGACACCCTGTACATAAAATATAGCACAAAGCGCCCCACGCTTTTTTCACAATAATACTAATATTTGTCTTTCATTATTATTTTCGGCCTGTATTAATAATTATTTTTTGTTTTTTAGTTCGATTGATCATTAAAGCGTGTTTTTTAAGTTTTTTTTAAACTATATCTATTTTTTCAATTTTATTCAGAATTTTTGTAGCACTTAAAACGCTCACTAACAAACAATTTTTTGAAATGTTTTTAAGATTAGGTAGTTCATAGTTAAATACTGGTAACTTAATGCTTTTTGCAATACCACATACTTATTAGCGCCCTCATTCGTAATATGTTTCAATATTAATTTTTAAGAATCCAATATTTTCTATAATATATTTTTATATTATTTTACTGTGTTTATTTTATTTTTACACGAAAAAAATAAATATTTATCTTATTGTGTGAGTTTAAATTTATTTTAGTTAGTGTGCTGCGTTAAATCACTCTAATGAAATTGCTCTTTTTAAAGAAAATAATATTCAGTATGGCACTGATAAGAAAATCAAAGTTAATGGTGTCTTAACGCAACGGGGAAGTTAAAGTCAAAATATGAGTTCACGGAAGGTTTTTTCACGAAAGGTTTCTTCAATAAGATTATGTTTAACGATTTAAAAAAATTGTTGAAATATTTTTTTTAGAAAATGCGACATTTTAATATCCCAGAAACCTAAATTGTAACCCATTCCACGAGAAGTTTTAAGTTAGTAATAAATCTACCTAAAACACTCTCCAGTTAGCCGATCTTTTATATCTTATATTTTCTGAGATCTCAATACACATATTGAGACATATATTGCATGAACAAAATTTCATAGTGTCATTATTGGCATTGTAAATAAATAATAATTCCCATAAAAGAAAAAATATAATTTTTTAAATCTTTCTTTATTCTATTTGAATTAAGTTTATATGGAAAATATTATAATTGTGAGACTATTAAAAATAATTTTAAATATATCTCCACACATGTGAAGACACTGGCAATGATATTGAGGATTCGTTATTAACTGCAGTATTAGAGTAACATATCATTTTGTAAAATTTGGGCAATGAGAAATATCTGATACAATTTTATTTTGCTTAAATTCGCTTCACATTAATTTACCCAAGATTTCATCAAAAGTTATTTTGAATATACTAGGCATGCGATGCCATATATTTATTTTTTAAACTTTTAGGTACCCGACATTTATTACTTACCTATAGCATAATGTTGAACTAAGTCATTTTTATACCATTTTAATTCAATTTAAAATAATAACCCCACAACAGTTATTGGTATAAAAGCTACAAAGTCAGCATGAAAATATTCAAAATGCTTTAGTTCTATTGGTCCTATCCACTACCTACCTTTGGGTTGTCTCGAACGGCCAGTGAAATATAATCAGTTTAAATACAATAACATAATATTTAGCATTAAGAAGTTACAGTTCATAAGTAGATATAAGATTTTATGTGCGGTTAATAAGAAAGACAATTTTATCAATTTAAGAATTTGTATTCAAAATAATATTTTAGCTTTGAACAAGCCATGTATGCATATCATATATAGTAGTTTAAGCTGCAAGCTGGCCTGCAATACCACGAGGTCTTCTTATTATAGCTCTACTGAATATAATATATTATAAAGATTATGGTATTATTTTAGATGAAACAAACAATATTGAACTACAAGCTCCCAGGGATAAGTCTAGTAGAAAATCCAACGATTTTAGGTTACAAGGTAATAAAAGATTAAATAATTTTAAAGTTGCATCATGACTATTTATTATATAATTTTCAATATGTTACAATAGGTTAAGATTCTTTTTCTGTTAAGGTTTTTTGTGAAGAAACTGCTAACTTATTTTTAAAGGTGATATCAAACAGCTTATTGCGAAAGCTATTAAACGAATAATTTTTTTGGAATGTATCCTTGGCAATCTCACCCATAAAAGATTGCAAATGAGGACTCATCATAAGTTTCCTTAAAACCTGCGCCATAGTATTCGGATCAGGTTCAGTTGTTATTCCCGAAATCCTATTTTGTAGTAACTTTGGAGCGATGCCTTTGTTTGTAGCAACAATTGGTTTACCTAAGCTCATGGCTTTTAAAATAAAGTCAGCTTGTGCGTCTGTTCTCGTTGGATAAATTATAATTGCTGATTCCATTATCAAAGTTTTCTCGTGAATTATCGGCAACTGCTTAAGAAAACTTACTTGTGAAGCACATACCCGTTCCTTAGCCATTGAAACTAGTTCATTATAATATAGTTTCTCATCCCATGTTTTGCAATTTCCAGCAATAACTAACTGAAACCGTTTTGTAGTTTCTACGTCGGCAATAAGCTGAAGTAAAATTTCAAACGAATCAAGTGCTAATTTAAAATTTGACGATCTTCTGTACTTGCCAATGGATAGGAATAAAATGGTGTTGTCCAAAAGATCAGGTATTATTCTCTGAATTGTTATTTCCTGCTCATTCCATAGCCCTATATCTACTGCGGGATATAATACAGTGGGTTCTTTTGTTAGAGCAGGAAAAGACTTTTTAAATACTTCAGCAAACGCAGCAGTTTCCACAATAACTTCTTCTGCTAATTTAATAAATTTCGCTTCAAATAAAGATGGATTGTATGTAACGTGTTCACAGAAATCGTGCCTATTTCTTAATGACTCAAATGTTTCGATATAAAACAGCCGATGTTTTGTAAAAAGGTGAAGAATATAGAGACCTACCATGCTTACATCCAAAATAACTAAAGTAGGTTTATTCTTTGGAGGATAAAACACCATTCTAAAAGCCATACATATTGCTTTTAATACAGACATGTGTCCTCGCAAAAGGCCGAATATGCTACGTGGAATCCACCATCCCGAGTACTTAATTTTCATTTCATCTAAAAACTAATTAAACAAATAATTATTTATTTTTAGTGATGCCTTTTCCTATAACAAACCTTAAAATCATCGATGGTCTCGCTTCTATTATACTGGGAAGTATAAAGGGTAACTTTACATCCTAAATGATGATATGCTAAGGCGAGATTTAGCATATATCTATCACATTTTCTTTTAGCTAACTTTTCATGTAAGAAAACGACATGATTTGTTTCTGTTTCATGCACGCTCATAAGATCTCGTGAAGGGATTTCCATTTGCAATAAAATATTAAATTTTGGTAAGTGTCATTTTTGATGGCTGATTTGACGAACTGACATTTATACCTGTTTCTCTATTCAAGGTATGCAGTAATTTGTAGATTGTTAATGGATGTGTTTAGCAAACGAAGTTCGATTACTTGATGTCTTTCTTGAGTTTTCGGATCCTCGCAACCTAGTTTATAATCTGCATAGATTTATATTAGCTTAGTTTGCATGTCGCGCTTAATAAAACCAATTTGGCACCAAATATTTCACAACTCACATATTCAATATCGGAGTATTTTTCTACGCCTTTTCAAACAAAGACACGACAGCTAAATAACACTTTGATAACCATTTACTATCAATACCCGAACTTATTTAACGTCTTTCGGAAACATTTATTTTACAATTATAACTTTTTAATCGAAAAAAAAAAAAACAAAAAATTCCCCATCGGACAACAGATCTAACGTTATATTTGTGAAATACAAGTTAATTTTCATTATATATTTGGTGCGCGTATACTAAACAATTACCCCTAGCATAAAAGTTTACTATTCATGCACCACCTTACTTTAAAACTAAACCTTTCTTCCAAAACAAAGACCGATTGATAGTCGGGGATCAACATCAACACCTAAATTTTGATTTCTGCTAATTTAGAAACACTGGGTGGTATTAATTCGATTTTCCTTTCATTCAAACAATAGTTAAAATTCTGTTCTAAATGAATTTTAAGATGCCAAATTACATACTAACCCTATTATACTAACCCAAATTGACGCAAATCGACCCAAGTTCTCCAAAACTAACCCAAAAACAATTTTAAAAGGCAAGGGCTGAGGTTTAAATATTACGACTCTCGGCTTCGCCGGTCGCTCTTTTCTTAAGAGGACTAACCCAAATTAACCCACACTAACCTAAACCAAATAACTCAAACAGACCCAAACTAACCGAAATTAACCGAAACTATCCAAAACTAACCCAAAAAGAATTTTAAAAGTATGGGTTTGAGTTTAAATATTAAGGCTCCCGGCTTCGCCAGTCGCTCTTTTATGAATAAAACTAACCTAAACTAAACTCAACTGACTCAACCTAACTAAAATTAATTCAAACAAACCAAAATTAACCAAAGCTATCCCAAAAACAATTTTAATGTTATGAGCTTGAGTTTAAATATTAAGGCTCCCGGCTACGCCGATTGCTCTTTTGCGCTGCCAGCTAACCCAAACTAACTCAGTCCTAAATTACTTGAACCCGATAACTATGTGTGCTTGGCTTTTTCAAAACTTAATGGTAAGAGCTCGAGTTAAACCTATTCGCTATGACAACAATATTATATTACGCAAACAAGGTTTTTGTTTTCGTATTTATTTACAACCAATTCCAATACAAGTAATAAAAGTTTCTATTATTAAAATCAACACCCAGAAATAAAATTAATTAAATTTAGTATTTGAAGTAAACCTAAACTATGACAGACGCTAAACTTGTGAAGGGTACATTTATCCAATGTATTTAAGAAAATGATGAACAATAACTTCTTTCAACCCACCAAAAATCCATTTTCCTTGGAGCATCTTTCCACGATTATAATTGCGTTTTCCAAATTTCGCCTAATCTATTTCCACGGTCACTCCAACTCCACCCAATTTTTTACTTTGCTGGAAATACCACTTGACACATACTTCGCGACAATAAGAACTCCAGTGAACAAGTGTACGCGTACTAAAACTTAATTCTTGCTGGGGGAGTTTTTGTCTGGTATATGGAACTAAACACCACATTAGGTATAGTAAAATGACAAATATCTTCAATACGTAATTTTGATTTACTAAACCAACTTGAAGATCTAGCGGACTGGTTAAATTCGCATCTTGTTCTTATATTCCTTCTTTTTTCAGTTGGTTTCATTTATATTCTTCTATTGCATCGATAACTAAAATTAAGAGGGAAAACATCATTTCTACATTTTTTTAATAAATAATCATTCAATTGCCTAAAACACACCTTTGGAGAGTATTGCCATGTTTAAAGTTGTGTTGTCAAATATACGAAATATGGAGTCGAGGTGAATAATTATTGAACCATGCTCCCCTGTATTTCTGCATTAATTAACTAAATGCCGATATTTATCATAAATAGTCATTGGTGTTTAATTAGTTTAAGTTAAATTAAGTTATTATTGCTTGTTGGGCAATTTTATTGAACATTAGCCAACATTGTAAGGAAGGCTGCTCTGGAGCTGAAACATCAACAAATTATATGTATTTTTTCACAAAGTGTATTTGTCAGTATATTTTAATAATCTTTCAAGATAATGTAGCCGGATAGTTTGGCGAATTACAAACACTAAAAAATTTAAACTGTTGTCATATGCAGTATATGGACGATTTTCCGAAAAAATAATTTCGGATAAAATTTATCGAAAAAAAATTCTTCAAATAAAATTT
The DNA here is from genome assembly GCA_016904865.1 of Pissodes strobi. NCBI lineage: Eukaryota > Metazoa > Arthropoda > Insecta > Coleoptera > Curculionidae > Pissodes > Pissodes strobi. The sequence goes on along the minus strand of MU185771.1, from coordinate 20,872 downwards.
GCTCGAATCAAATTTTTCAGACGAAAAATGTGTCGAATAGAAAATTATTCAGATGGATGTGTCTTCGAGGTAATGGAAGTTAGGTACACGAGCACTTCGAGTAAATCCCTAAGATTGCGGCAGATCGGTAGTATATACAAAAACAGAAAATTGTACCAAAACTTGATTTTTGAGAGGGACTAGATCTGGCTTGTCTTAGTTAACTTGCGTAAATATGAGCAATGAACAAAGTCCAGTTTTGGTTCGACTGTGTTAGCTTCTGCCAGATCGGGTCAAATGTGATTAGTGTAAATAACACCCACGAATTGTCAAATGGTAAACATAGCTTTCCAAGAATTTTCTATCATTAGAATTTTTCACCAAAATATTCTGATGCGCCCGACTTTCAGTTTAAGGAATTTTCTTCAGAAGAGTATTTCTAAATATGTTCGATACTTCTCAAAAAGTAAAGTGTAAATAGTGTGGAGTCTTTACCGAATTAATAAGTGAAAATTTCCCAGAAAGTGAACACACCCTGCTAAAAATTAATTTACGATTACGTATTTTGGTGACGTATTTTTTAAGCACTTATGGTGTAATACATGGAAACTGCGAAAGGCGCTTTTGATTCTCGTCAGTTACGAACTGGTGCTCCTAGAGGGCCCTGAGCTGCGTAGATAATTTAAAATTTAATCAATTTTTTTCTTGACTGAGTTGTATGTGAACTTTCATGAATCTTATCTGAGTCTTAAGGTTCCTCAACTTTCATTTGTGAAATGCAATGTCATCGTATTTGTATTCAAGTCTATGCATTTATGTATAAGGATAGAGTTTGAGTTAAACTGTTAGTATTCCAAGATTATTAGAGGCACTGCATATCTGTCTATCTACACTTAGCACTTCATGATCGCAAGCAATTGCACTTATATACAACCGCAACACTTAATCTTAATTTTAGTTAGCTTTAGTTAGTTCGTTTCGCTTTGTTTATATTTTACGAAAATTTGCCCTGGTAACCAAAATTATTTTTCGTTTTTGAATAAGACGTTGGGGAGTTGTTCCTTTGAGTCCCAGGTGAATTTAAGAAGAGAATCAGTATAAATATGGTGGTCAATTTTCAGGCTCCATTTCCATTTATTGTAAGGTCCTAAGAAACAACTCTGCTAAAGGAAACCTCATCAACTCATTTATCAAGCACCTTATTACACTCTATCCATATATCGAGACTATTTATCCTGGCGCTATTTTATCACATGCTGTATTTCTCTAGGGCTATATAGCATTTAATAAATATCTAAATTGGATTTATGATACCAAAAGCTATCCTAATTTATTTTATGTTGAAAAGTTTGCGACTGTGACTAAGTGACTGAATGTAGTTAAACCGCTTGGCATTTGAACTGCTGCAATATCGTTTTAAGGTGTTCTTATTGATTCTAGGGTAGCAAATTGCTCTCTACATATATTATTAAGTTCTAAACTATGGCTAGTAGTTCTCATGGACATATTTTTCGTAGATATTGAAGAGCAGTTAGAGATGGCTGAATCAAGATGTAATAATTTAAAAGATCAATTAGATTACATGAAACAAATGTATGGAGTGAATCGGAGCCTGCCAGTAAAAACGAGGAAGATATCAAATGCAAAAAGCTTACATGGGCATTCCAATGGTATACTATTACTAACTTAGGCTCCTCTCATCATCCCGATATTCCATTCTTGCATGAGAAGTCATGCAATCGTGGTCTGACTTATTTCAAAAATTAAAAATGCCTAGTAAAATTATCACTTGAAGGAAATGCTATCGGAGCACTACCTGAAATATGCAATTTTGCATGTCGAACTTATTTTTCTTATAAAACTAAACCATCGGCAATTTAGAAAGTGAAAACTTCGAAATAGTCTTTTTATTAAACTATCTTGGGTGCAACTTAAATTATTCAGCTGCATGGAGTACCCGATTAATATTTTTTAATTTTCCTATTAGCTTTGTCATAAAATAAAGTATATCCCTATATAGATTTTTGTGATAAAATCAGATTTGATATTTAAAATTTGACATATATGAAGCCATCTTGCATTTTTCTTAAATGGCTACTCATATAGGTATATTTGCACACTGCTCGATGAAATCAAATATAGGGTTCTAAGCATTTAAAAAATAATAATTTTTAATATACAGGATGTTAAGTTTTCTCTTGCGAACAATTCGTTTGAAGCGCCTCAACTGGCAACTTTCCCATTTGCTTCTCTAACAAACACAGCTGTCAATTTTACAAATGCGTCATCTTGGATTTCTCCTAAATTTATTTATTTATTTTATTATTTACGACCATTGTCGATTGGTGTTTTTGATTCTCTTCGTGGCTATGTTCTTCGCTTCCACTGACAAGTAGCACTGATGATGGCTTAGGCCGAAAGCGCTCTGTTATGTTCTTACAGGAAGTCCTTTTGGATTAAAAGTTTTGCGTGGAATACAAAAGGTGTTTCATTTAGTATGTGTCATACATACATGCACACAGCCTTTACTCTTCATTTATTTCTATTTAGTTATGCTGCGAATATTTAATTTACTGTTATTTTACCAAAAAATTTGCATGTCAAAACAAATTAGTCGACTTAAAGTCAGAATAAAAGAACGAATTCCGACGTAAATCCGACAAATTTGTGACAATAAAAAATTTTTTAGTGCTCTAATTTATATGGGTTGCCATTTAAGAAAAATTCAGATTTTTATATTTTGATTTAATTATCTGGCAAGTTAACATTATCTTAGATGTGTTTTTCGCTTTTTAAGAAAGCAAATGGAACAATTACCAGTAAATGAGATACTTACAATTACTTTCGACAATCAAAAACCTTAATACCCTATATATTTATGACAGTTATCCTAGAGTGTCTACAACCCTTTATTTTTGAAATCAGTTAATAACATTTATGTGAAGACATACTATACTATATGGATTGATATTTATGAGAAATTCAACCTTGTATTTTGGAGACGGTTATCTTAAATTGCCTATAACTCTATATTTTTGAAAACAGCTGGTGTTTTAATCGCTGTAAATGAAGATTTTAATTCATCACTGATTAAAATCCCTAGAAATGATCTTAATCCGGAAATTGATTTGGTAGGTGCTAAAATATCACATCAGTTCTCTTCCCTGTTTGTGTTTATTGGAAGCCAAGGCGCGCCGGTAACCTCTATCCTGTTGGTAAATTTGTTTGACTGCTTGTCTTCTTGGGAATATTTCCTTGGTAAGAATATTTGTATATTGGATCATTTCAATATATCATGCTAATCGAACTCTCTGACTGGTAGAAAGAATGATAACTTAGTGTATACCTTGAATAATTTTTTATTCTGTTTAAATTTCACGCAATGCAATAAAATAGAAACTTGCAATAATAGAATTCTGGATTTAGTGATTCGCAATAGGGAAGCGTGCATTGTTGAAAAATCGATTGAAGTCCTTGTTGATGAAGATAATCACCACCCTGCTCTTTTGGTGCCGTTGAAATATTGCCAATCGGCGAGTTTTAAACGTCAGTCCCATCTGGATGTTCAAAATAGTTTTAACTTTCTAAATGCAAATTTTATTGGATTATATAATACCCTATTATATCTCGATTGGTCCTTTTTGGAGGCGACAAAATCCATTGAAGCTGCTTCCGATATTTGTTACAATAAACGAATCAAAACAATTGATTATTTCGTTCTTAATTACAAGCCTAAAAGAAATCATCCTCCCTGGTTCTCAAGAGACATTATAGCTAACTTAAAACAAAAGAGTAATTGTTTCCAAAAAATTAAAACGTAGGAAAATACGCAAGATTTAGATAAGTTTAAAGATCTTAAAGGTCAAATTAAGGGGCATGTTTCGAGATCATATAAGCAATATGTTCAAAAAATTGAACAAGAATTAAAACATAATCCTAAATTGTTCTAGGATTTTGTAAGAAATAAAAGAGAACTAAAGGGACTTCCAAATAACATATCCTATAAAAGCATAACTCTTAATAATATGGCTGGTATTTTGGAATCGTTTGCTGATTTTTTCAAGCAGTCCCTTTCTTCTTATTGCTTGTTTGATACAAATGTAGATAACGAAGTATGTTGTACAACTCTTATAGATACATCATATTTTTCGGGACGGGAAGTCACTACGGCAATAAAAAATTGAAGCCTAGCTTCACGACAGGATCGGACTTTATATCACCATTTCTTATAAGGAATTGAAAAATTTAAAATTGTTTCCACCTTACGTCTTCAGATATTATTTAATTTATGCTTGCGTACGAAATCCGTTCCTACTATATGGAAAACATCTAAGGTTTGTCCTGTTTTTAAGAGGGACGAAAAATCGCATGTTATTAACTATAGACCGGTATCAACAATCTGTAATGTCTGCAAGATATTGACAGTATCTTCGAATTTAACCTGCGGATAAAATTAACCGGAACTTTTAAACCTCCGGTTAAATTCAAAGTTACTATCATTCGATAGCTTATGAAAACCCAAGATAGGAATGTGCAAACCGTTTTCTTTGATCTCGTGCGGTTTAGATTTTAGAGCCTTTCAAAGTGTCAAAATGCCCGACGTTCAACTGTCAATATTTGGTAAACAGCTAAAGATAAGTATAGGATATTATACACAAAATGTGTTTAGATTTTTCTAGAGAGTCCGAAAATTTAGTATGTACCATTTGTTCCATTTAAAAATATATAAAAGTGACTCCTAGCACTTTTATTTGATGTTCAATTGTTTTTTGCTGAACATATCCGAATTCGCGGGAG
>MU185771.1:0-15696 GCA_016904865.1 Pissodes strobi | reverse complement strand
GGTGACTGCGGTGGTCCTTTAGTTTTAAAACTAAAGGACCACCGCAGTCACCTTCGAAATGAAGGACTGTAGACTTGTTTCCTTGAGCTTTGCTCGATAATTTTCCATTCTTTTAGTTTCCATGCCATTTGGCGATAATTCACATGCTGGTGTATAGTTAGGTTGTCGGTACCCTGACGAGCTATGGGTGGATTCTTTTCATAATCCACCGAGGAAGCGAAACAACATTCCTCTACACTAAGCATACTTTTTGAATATATATATATATATTTAAAGTCCGTGGCATGGTTCTAGAGCTAGGACGACTGTGGGGGTAGAGGAGAAAATTCGCTATTGCGGCGTTTTCATTATTAGCAATATTAATATATAAAAATTGCAATAAAATCTACAATCACTCTGAAGTAATATGGAGAATAATATTCTTTAAATTCAATAATATTCTAACAATAACATAAAAATATAAGGATAACATAATTAACATTTTTTAGCATCAAATATTAACAATGTATCCATTTAATAAATTATATCATTAAAAATCCATTTTATTTCCGAAATTCGTCAACACTGAGATCACTCAAAGGTCATTCATGTGGAACGTTTCGAACTGTAAGGGACAGTTTGTAAAATGTTTCACAAATTTGAGGGAGCACGGTACAGTAAGGGATTTATGGTGGGGCTCTTTTTTGGATAGAGATAAAAAATTCATATTTCAGTTGTTTAGTTGACCGGCTGTTGAAATACAATTTTAAGGTTTTTTTTAAAAAAGAGATGTATTACCCATATAAGGTATGTATTGTCCAATAGGTTTTGAAAGACAATTATGATAGGCGTTTGCAATTTTGTGAAGATATCATGAAGGTGTGACAATAAGAGCTTTCCATTAGACATAAATTTCTCGAATAAGGCTACGTTCTACTTAAATGGAGTAGTTAGTAGGCAGTAGACACAATTTTCGCATTTGTTCCCAGGAAAATCCACACTGGACATGCGAAGCGCATACGCAGCACAGTTAATATATGGTAAGGTATCAATAACCACAGAATTCTGAGCCCATTCTTTTTTTTAAGAAAATCTTACGGCCGAGCGCTACCTAGATTTTCTAACATTTGCCCTGAGACCTTATCTAGCTTTGATTTTCCCTAAAAAGTCGATTCAGGCATACCGAGTGAAAGAATTTGGTTTTAATGTTCGAAGATATTTAGATGAAATATTTCCAAATCGGTGGATTTATAGACGCTCTATAGTTGACCCCTGGATTATTTTCTTTGGGAGTTAAAAAAAAGAGTATCCGAATATGCCGAATAATACTGAGCATTTGAAGAAAAAAATCATAGTGGAGACAGTCGTGGACACTTTTACCATCGATTTGGAGAATTCCAGAGCAAGTGGTGGATATTTTCAGCATTTGCAGTATTGAGTCACCTGCCGATACGGCAGAATTTCATAAATTTTAATTTATTTTTTAACGTATTTTTTCAATTTCTAAATGAATTAGGACACAAAAACAAGCTCTGGAAAAAAGGTTATTACAAACATAAATCTTGTTTAGTTGAAATGATTGGATTCCGTTTTTTATAAGCTTTAAATCGAGCCCCCACAAGACATATGTTTCCATTCGAAAAAAACATTGTATTCTTATATAACTGAAAAATTGAAAACAGTCAAAATCAATTACCGTGATTCAGCGTTTAAAAAAAATATTCTAGCGAAAGTCATGAATTTTATTACAAACTCTATATATTATAGTCCCATGTGTCTAAATTAAGCCTTTTTCGACTTATTTACGACTAATTCAATAGTATAGGAAATGCATATAAGTCGAGAAATATATTATTTAATTTTCCTGTACTGTCGAATTTTTGAAACGTTAATAGGTCAAAAACGGTTCAATTTAGTCACATGGTATTATTTATGTAAATTGTGTTAAAAATTGAACACAGAATCTAACAATTCATTTATATATAGTGCGTTCATTCTAAAACTATATGGCTTTGACGTATCTACAACACTCTGCTTATACGAAGATATATGTGGCAAATGGTTTACGTAAATTCCTACAACTTTTGTCTTTAACATTTTTTTCAAGTGCGAAAAAAAATTAAAGGGGCAACATTATATGCGATCACCCTGTACATTAAATTTGCTTATAATATTATATATAAGATGTCTAAATTTACATTTTTCAGCTAAAAATATTTTTAGTAATTCTCTTTTTTAATTTGATTATTGTTTCTATACATTTTATTGGCAATTCTTGCACATTGTTATACATATTTATTTCGCTATGAAGAGAGGTTTCTCTCCAAGAAAATTTTTTATCAAGATTACCTAGAAATTGACTTAAACACTATAATTTGGAGTGTGCTATTGTGATGGCGATGTATCTATCATTGGAATATAATTTCTAGCATTGTGAAATATACTTCTGTGCTTTTCCACCTGAGATGCTCATCTGCAAAAAAGCCCTAAGCATTATAGCATTTTAATACTCAATGAGATTAAAAAGCCAATTATTGTATTTCCTTTAACAAAACTAATTTTCTAAATGAATTTGTAGGAAATTTTAATAACGATATTAAATTTATAATTGAACGTTTTTTGGCTGTACCGAACATAAGACCAATGCAATTTTTGTTAGTTACAGTAGTTTCCACCAATAATTTAGTTCTAAAATTGAGCAAAATAAGAATATTTTTTCTTAGATGTCCCTCACTCGAAAAAATAAATGAAAATGTATTAAAATGTGACGATAATTTTCATGTTGGTGCATGTTACTTCTGACTTGTTTTAAATATTAGCACAAACTTCATAAATATTTTCCAATTAAATAATTTAAACTTGCTGTTTCATACCGTATTTAGATATACTTACATAACATAATTTTTGCACATCAAAGGAGTGCTTATTAAGACACATCAGCAAAGTAAAAGGGAAAACGTAACTGTGTATTGTATTTATTGCTAATTGAGTCATTAATAAAGCAGCATTGATTGATTACCTAATTAAAAATATTTCATCCGTTTAAGTGGTATTCGATGAAAATTCTAACATGATTACAGGATCATTGTCACATTACTGAAATATTTATTTTCAAATACTCTTTTGGTACTAGTGTCTTCAAGTCCGAATAATTTTTTCTTAGGATAATTACTAATATTATCAGACCAATAAAGTTAAGTTATGCAGTTGGCAATCTATATTAGTTATGATAATATTATATTGAATGATTGGCAAGAGGTTGTATTTTTTTAGTGGTTCTAGATGAAAGTACAACTAGCAACGAGAACTCTAAAACTATTAATCCCATTAACGCCTTGCCAAACCGACAAAAATCAAACCACATTGGAACCGATCACACCGGAGCTGCTGTAAAAACCATTAACAATATTTTAAATGGAATTACAAATTCTGTAAATAGGTTATCGGAAATTCATTCACAGATTGCAACACCTCGAATCAAAGTCTCCACTGGGGTATCTCCAAGTAAGTAATTCAAGAAAACACCTAGTTTGTAAGGCCAAAAAATGTACTTAGTTTTGGTTAATTTATGTTAGTTAAGAGAAAATAATACAGAAAAAAATATATTTCCGCAGATTTAATTTTCTTGAAATATACTAAATGAACCTAGAGACCTAAAAACGTGATTTGCAAATATATCACAGCATTAAGATCGAAAAGATCTGTTTGTCGAAATAAAGATTTTTTACGCTATGTATAATTTCCTTTCTATATATTGTTCCTATTTGTACAGTTTCATGAATATAGATGTCCAATAATCGTTAGCAGCCTTAAAATGTGAAATCCCAGTGTATTTGCGAAGGATCCTTGTTCAGACCCACGCAATTGGCGGAAGATTTGACGCCTTAGAACATGGATTCAAAAAGTACAAACGTTTAAATTTAGTGAATAAATAAGTTCAGTTTGGGTTAGATAAGCCTTTTTATCAACAAAAAAATTCATTTTACGCGCGATAGAAATGAAAACTTCATAAACCTAAACCAAGGGGTCGCCTATCCAAGTACTAACTAAGCCCGACGTTGCTTAACTTTAGTGATCGGACGAAAAATACATTTAACAAACATGTAATTACTGTATAACTGTGTTCTATCTCATTAACTCGCATGCTACATTCGGCAGATCTATATACTTTTATTGATGTCGCTTTTTCGTGTCCTCGTTTCAGTTTCATCGAGTCTCAAATCACTCCCGTTCTCATTCGGCTAACGGCATTAAAGAAGTTTTCACTTCAGAAAACAAACAAAATAAAAATAAAGTATAACCAAAACACAGTTTTTGTGACAGCAGTGACAGCCAATAACACGCCGCCGCCAAGACACATACGTTCACAAACACACTAGGATCTGAAATCTCACTATTGGGACGTGTACGGTAATTGCAGTTATCGTCAAAATCTCATAAAATACGGTCTTTGCTTTTCAGTACATTTACTGTGAGGCGATTCTAGAAATGTTTATTCCGGATAAATACGGTATTAACATTTTGGGATAGTTACGATAAGACGTTTCGGGAAATGAAATACGGAAAAAGTCGCATCTTCGGAATCACTCTGCAAAGTTAGAGTTATGTACCATCAGGCTATGGATATTCAGGCCAATTACTCTTCGTAAAGTTTCAGTGTCGGGCCATTTATAACGTTTTCATTGTCCGACAAATTGTAGTAAATTTTCCATTTCGCCAGGTAATGAAAGGGACTACCGGCGCGGCGCCACCGTTCCGAGTGCTATATTTGCGAATGAGAAATAATATATACAGAATGTGAAATGAACCCTTGCATTTTTGTAAAGGTTTATTAACTCATATAATTTTCATATCAAGTTTTTATTTTCATTCTGTTTTCAATGATCAGGGTTTTCTCAAAAATTTCGTCAATAGCTCGAAATCTTAACGTGACACATTATACAAGAGATAAGTATTTGTAATCTAATTTCTGGTCAATCGTTATGCCGGTAATAATATAAGCCATGAATACAAGGTGTAACAGAAATTCGACAGAAGTTGTTTAGTTCCAAACATTTTCGTACAATAGGTTCTTCCAAAATTTTTAATAGTTACTCTAGCTGTGCTCTTATTTTATACATGGAGATTTTGTCTCAAGGGATTGGCGAAAGATACATTGGATCGTGGAAATCTATTTTTTTATTTCTTCTACTATAGACCAGAATAAACCACTTAAAACTTAAAACTATTATATTTTATTGCGGGCGTGTCATAAAAACAAACCTAAAATTACATTTCTTTCCCTACATAAACAGCTTGTTAAGAACACCAATAAACGCAATTTTGAATTTTAGTTTTAAATTTAATTGACTGATATTAAGAATCTGTTCAGATTCTGAAAGGTCGTTTCATTTAGATATTTGAATATCAAAAAGTTTCAAGTTCCACTATTACCAGTACCGACTTGTTTGTTATATACCTAATATTCACGATTTAAAGTCTAAGTCAATATCTAGAGATGATTTTGTCTGATTTTTAATTTAGACCTTCTCACAAAAAAAATATTTTTTCAATAACAGTCTTTTGTGAAATAAAGTAGATATGCTGCAGTTGCATTAATAAAAATATTTTCATCGACATATTCAAATAATTTCTTATTCAAGCAATCTCAAAATTAAAAGGAGAAAATTCTGTTTAAATTTTTAAAATTCCGGAATGTAAAAATATTTCATTATCAATAGAAATATTGCTATTAATGAAATTGTAGCATAACTATTTCTATAAGAGGACCATATTCGAAAAAAGTATTAATGCAAATAAGTTTTTTCAATTTTTTTACCACTTTCATCACCACTATATAAATGTCGAAATAAACTTCCAGGATCTGAAAAATTTATCAAAATCTGTCAATTTTTAATTAAAATTGTGATTTTAATATTTTTACGAACAGGTTATTTCGTAGAGTAACAAATAATAAAATCCTCTAGCAGTTTAATGAAAACATTTAGAAACACAGGTTGTTTTGCAGCTTTTTCTCTAGGCTAACCTGGTCATATGATAAGCATTGTTTATACAGAGTGACCAAATTAATATGCAAATTCGAGCAAAACATGATTTGTTACACATTTTAATTATATTGTTTCTTCTAGAAGAATACAAATTTGGTATTTCGCAATTTCTGTCTAGCTTCTGTTAACTTCTACATTTATGTTTCATGTCGCGATTATTAACGCCATAAGTACTGATCATAATATTAATTACAAATGTTTATCTCATATACAGTTGTTTTATGTACAGGGTGTCCCATTTTCGATGATATTACGGGGTATCTCACTTACGAGTAAAGATAGAGAGTTGGGGTTTCCGCAATACTGTGCTACTTTTTTGTGAAAAGAACGATGGTATAAACAAAATTTTCATAGCCCGCTTCGTTTCTGAGATACAGGGTGAAATTGAAAATATTGCATTTTGGGACCCCCCTCGTATCTCCGTTATCCTTTAACATATCGCAAAGCTAAAAAATTGCTCTTATACAGTTTTTGACGTAGAATCCAGTGGCGTGATCAGATTTTTGCTGTGAGCTGTCAATTTTTAGCTATAAATCAAACTTATGTTATTTTAAATGGAACACCCTGTATATTTTTCTTTCCTTTGATTGGAAATGTTATAAGCTTTATAAAAATATATAATACATTATATGTATTTTAAATATTAAGCCTAAAATTCATAATTTCACAAAATTTGTCTCGATATGACACTCTTGTTTTTTTTAATGTAACACCCTGTATATTTTTATTTCATTTGAATGGAAATTTTATAAGCTTTATAAAAATATATAATACATGATATGTATTTTAAATAATAAGCCTAAAATCCATAATTTCACAAAATGTGTCTCTATACGACACTCTTGATGAGTATAGTATAAGCATTGTCTTTTAAACAACGGTATAAGTATTAGCAGGCAGAGACTATTAAGAACAATGGACAATGGAATGGTAATTTTTTATTGGCAAGACCTTTCAGTGGCAAATTTTATATTTTCTGTGAAATATTGTATTTTTTACGATGGCTCAAAATGAAAATTATCAATGTTTTGAAAAATATGACATGTTAGTCTGCTTTATACAGAGCAATGAAAACTTTCGTGAAGCTTCTCAGCTATATTCCAATAAGTTTGTTTGAATATTTATTTACCTTTTGACTTATTTGGGTTTATTTTTTTAAGTATCATTTTAATTTATAGATATCCCGAAAGAAGGCATCCTGATCTTTTAATGATTTACGGAATAAAGAAAAAAATTGGTAGAACAAGGAACGTTGCCTCCGCCCTTACCGCGATTTTCCTTATTATACGTTTTTGGTAGGGGCCGGATAAATGTTCCATGTTCTTTTTATTCCTGAAAACATTAAATGACCTGGTTGTCTTCTTTCAGAATATCCATAAATTAAAATGATACTTAAATAAAAAATAAATCCAAATAAGTCAAAAGGTAAATAAATATTCAAACAAACATATTGAATAATAGTTGAAAAGCTTCACGGGAGTTTTCATTGCTCTGTATAAAGCAGACTAATATGTCATATTTTTCAAAATATTCATAATTTTCGTTTTCAATAATCGTAAAAATACAATATTACACAGAAAATATAAATTTTGCCATTGACAGGTCGTGTCAATAAAAAAATGATAATTCCATTGCTCTGATAATCTCTCCCTACTAATACTTATAACGTTGTTTAAAAGATAATACTTATACTATACTCATCAAGAGTGTCGTATAGAGATACATTTTGTGAAATTATGAATTTTAGGCTTATTATTTAAAATACATATCATGTATTATATATTTTTAAAAAGCTTATAAAATTTCAATTCAAACGAAAGAAAAATATACAGGGTGTTCCATTTAAAAAAACATAAGTTTGATTTATAGCTAAAAATAGACAGCTCACAGCAAAAATCTGACTACGTCACTGGGTTCTACGTAAAAAAGTATATAAGAGCAAGTTTTTAGCTTTGCGATATGTTAAAGGATAACGGAGATACGAGGGGGGTCCCAAAATGCATTATTTTCAATTTCGCCCTGTATCTCAGAAACGAAGCGGGCTATGAAAATTTTGTTTATACCATCGTTCTTTTCACAAAAAAGTTGCAAAGTATTGCGAAAACCGCAACTCTCTATCTTTACTAGTAAGTGAGATACCCCGTAATATCATCGAAAATGGGACACCCTGTACATTGCCAAGGATGAAAATTCTGGGAACTATCAATCTTTCGCAAAAATGTAGGGGTTTCATCTCACATCCTGCATATATTATTTCTCATTCGCGAATGCAATAGTGTACGTACCTACCTTGCGGACCCCGCCATCGAACAATGGAAACCCGACCATGATATCTTGTGGCTTAAAAAAAATATGGATCTCTAGATGTTGATCAAAAATGTGAGTGGTGTTTTATTTGTGTGTAGCATTATAGGTAGTTTGTAATTTAATTATCCAGTATAATTTGATATTATCTGGGTTCAAGCTTCAGACTTCTTATTTTACTTCTTATTTTTCAATATGTTAGTAGGTAAGGTTACTTTTATAAGCTTCCTCCAAATATTCGTTTGCAAACCGTTTGCTTATCTCTTGCATTGTATAGATAGTTCTTTTAATTTATTTTATTGTATTTATCTTTCAGCTACTATTTAAAATTGATTTAAAATATTTCCTGAGATAAACTAAACTATGCTCTTTACTTGCTATTTAGAAAGAAATGTATGCATGGAAATTTAATTAATAATTAGAATATTATAATTTTCACGGGGTTGCAAAGGCTACTTCTGGTATGTTTGAATAAACTGTACTTGCATAATTTTCTGTCTTAGACTTTCTAAATTAATAAATGTTTTTTAGTTCTTATATTCTTAATTCTTGAGCCATTTCCAGAAGACCTGCCCATCAATGGGAAATCGAAGCTATTGGGGCACCATCGAATTAAACCATTTTTTCTGATCCAATAACACCATTGATTTAAGAATTAAGTCATATTTTGTGCTTACGTTCAATCTTGTTGACAAATAGTTTTCTTTTTCTCCAAGGGAGCTGGCAATAACGCCACACCAAACAATGAAAGCTTTTCGTCTTAAAGTTCTATCGGGCTTTCCAAGATGAGGGTTTTCTTGAGCCCAATAAATGATATTATGTCTATTATATATACACACTTTTTGTTGCAAATCATTCGTCACCTGGTCATATTATCCTGTCAAAAAAGTATGATCTATGTGTAGTTGTTACAGCGCAGCAATACAAGACTTAAGTCGTTTGCATTTATCTTCTTCAGAAATTTGTTGATCTTTAAAACACTTAAGATATTTCTATTTGAACTTATTAAGGGTGCTTTAAATTCCGTGAAACGTAATGCTTAATGCTCCACATGCTACTAGGGCGAGTCAAGATTTTTATAAATTATTTAATCTTTAGACATAAATCAATTAAACTCGAAAAGTGTTTTATATGCCATTAAAATAAATGAAAACATATAATTGCATACGTTTGTTTGGAATACTATCCTTGTTTTGAGAAGATATTATTTTCCTGTAGACCGTGTTGTAAAAACGTCCTTCAGACTTAACCGCGTAAGCATGTGCCCGGCGTGCGGCAGTTATATCGTTCCATGATTCCTAGAATCGGAATCGGAGTTCAAAATCTTCAAATACTGCTATTCCAACCGATTCTTCAATCGCCTTTTGATTGGATGGACACATTCGGGTAGGAATGCCCTGCCTTGAAACGCTTCGCTAGAATAAAAATTAATGAGAGTTTCAGTTCAGATCCCGACAAAGCAAGAAGCTAGAAATCACTTTGGGTTAGCCGAGAAATGCCATCGTTGGAATCCTAACGGCACTACCGACAGTACCAACTCATCCATTTCGCCCCTAGCCTTGCATCTCTGAGAAATTTATGAGATTTTCCAGGATTTTTTCACTAGAGATTTGCCTAAAGTTTGACAATCTCGAAAAAGGAAGAACTCTAAGAAGCTTACGAACGAGCTAAAGAAGCCCTGAAGCAAAGGAAAAGGCATTCTAGGATCAGCACTGTCAACTGGTACCGAATTAGCCTTCTACCAAATTTATGGCGTTTTTCTGAGATTTTGGAAGTTCAACGCAATTTTTAAAGACACAAGTTTGGTACTTTAGACCGTCAGGTCGTGACAGAAAAAAGGGACCCATTTTTACAGTTTGCCTTTTACTGATAACTGAGTCTAACTTGTGTTTGGCAGACTGTAAAGAATTGGTCCCAGTGGCACGATCTTTTTTACAAGATAACACGAGCATGAGTGACCACTGTACTCGTGAAAAACGTGTGTCAATAAGCTTATGACGGATTTGGCAAACTTAGTTTGTGTTCATATAAGTGGTAGACTGTAAAAAATTGTTACAAGAGACCAGTTTTTTTTGTAAACTAAAATTAATGTCTCAACAAGCATTACCGCGCTGCGAGATATTTCTAATGCATATTTCGCTAACTTACGGCTGTAAGTATGTTCCCTATTAAAGGCAAATTATAAAAAATGGGTCCCTTTTTTCTGTCAGGAGCTGACGTCTACTTGAAGAGGCCTTGTCAAGCGGCCGAGTGTCAACAATTCTCCGAGAACTTCAACTGCACTGCGCTCCCTGCAGCAACACCACATGAAAAAGGTTAGGTCATGAGTGAGCCTACTTGCCTACTAACCCATATTTTAGCTACTCGACCTAAGGGTGAATAGCGAAAATGCATAGGAGCCGAAAACAGAATATAAGGCTTAACCGAAAGACCTTGGGCGTAATTCAAACAGTGATAAGTTAGGCAAGTAAATACGGGAGGTAGTGAAGCTAGATTGTTACAGCTAGAACCATCTTGCTAGAAAAATCAAAGGCCATTTATCAAGATAGTTCGTATCCCAAACCAAACAAGCACGGTCTCTGCACTGGGAGCAGTTTGGTTTAAATACGTAAATCACACGTTAATTCGCAAAAAAACTCTCTCTGTCGTACACAAAACCTCTCGACCAGCATCTTTGCTAGGGATTGGCATATAACACATATCTTAACACTCCCAAAAAGCCCCTAGAAACAAGGATTTTTTAAAACTCTCCATGAATAACTCCCGTACGACCCCTATTAAGGTTATCGTAAGTAAAAACTCGCGACGAGCGCCCGACGTGCTCAAAAGCTTTTTAAAGCCACATGTGACAGATAGCAACTCATTGGTTCCGAAAACCCATGCGCAGCTTGAATTGGCATACGTGTGCACGTACGTCAAACGTCTCAAAGCTGTTTAGAACTTGCTTCCCTCCTCTTTTTACTCCATTTTCCATATTTGGTAGAGGTATAAAAAAAGTTTTTGAAGTGAAACTTCTTATCGCGCGCCGGGAGTAAAATTTGAAGGTCGCGACACACGGCTGGCGATATACGGCTGGCGCTACACGACGAGCGATACACGGCGGGCATTACACGACGAGCGATACACGACCAGTGACACGACCTGGTGGATCGAAATTGTTATTGTGATATCTTTGTTAGTTTCAAAAAAAAATATGGGAATTGCTCTATTACCTTGTCAAGACATAAGCGAAACGTTTATGACGAATATATATATTTTTTTAATTTAGGCCTTCCCCTTTTGTTAATTGAGAGATATATAAAAAAACTACTTTTTAATCAAATCCGTTGCGATATGTAAGTATAAGATTATATTGTGATATCTTTGTTAGTTCACAAGCAAAAAATATGGGATTTGCTCTATTACCTTGTCAAGACATAAGCGAAACATTTATGAAGAATTTTTCTTTCATTTAGGCCTTCCCTTTTTGTTAATTGAGTGGTATATTTAAAAAAAAAAACTACTTTTTAACCAAATCCGTTGCGATATGTATAAGACTAGGACGATTAAGTTTAAGAAGTTTCACTTCAGATATGCGCACATAGTGCACAACCCTTTTTTTTTCTAGCCCATAATAAATGAAAATAAACTTTTCAAATTTCTTTGAAGGATTGATAGGTATATCTTTACTTAACTGCCACACGAGTGCCCATTTCCAACGTTTCTAGAGAAACCTCATATTTACTTGCCCTAACTCTTATACGAAGAGTGTAGAAAATATATTAAAGGTGCGGTTTTCAATCGACAATTGCCCGAAAATAGTACAGCTTAGATATAACATATAATACATGAAATACACTCAACATTCTACAGAGAATCCGACAATTAAACAATATATAGGGTGTTAAATAAAAAAAACTAACTTAGGCATTCTCAACGTTCCTATTTTCCTATTTCAAACGTTTTTATAACTCTTCAAATAAAAATTTATCTATTGATCAAAATATAGTCAATCACTATGTCCTATTTTCTAATTATACATAATTATAGAAGATTTCATTATTTTATTCAGTATATAAAAAAATCTTAAGTGTGGTAGGTCAGCTCTATATTGCTGCATTTTCACAAAACTGATATATTAATTCCAAATATATCTTAACCAAATGACGCAGGATGGGGGGGGGAGTTGGGTTGATGGTAGATTCAGGCGCTATGAAAGCACGTTTTCCATAATACTTTCTTTCTTCATTAGAGCTGAATAAAATTAAGAGTTCACATTGGCTGAAATGGAACTGTAAATGGGTTGGTTAGTTTACTGTCATAGATCAATTAATTCTAGGGAGTTTAATCTATTAACTTTTTTATTGTATCTAGTTACTGCATTAACCCTATTTATTATTTTACTATAGGAGACAAAAATAATATTATCGACGAGGTGCCAGAACATAAACGGGAAACTGTTGGTGTTGTTCCCGAATTAAAAATAGAAAGTACTAGCGCTCTTCTTCCGAAGGCGAGAGGACAAAAAAGAAAAGCCAGTAAGACCGGCAAAACCACTTCACAGCACACTATTAAAAAACCGTCTAGAGTAGAAAAGAAGACAAGATCTGTTATAACAAGGTCAGCTGCGGGCTTGGATAAGAAATCTTCTACGGTAATAAGAAATCGTTTTCTAAGTAAATTTAATTCCAAAAATAACAATCTGGTAGAAATATATCACAACGAAGCATTGAAGCATAGTGATTCAGATGAGAGTAATTTAAAGAAGTCCAGTCAGCAGCGCGAAAGACAATTCACAGACTGTAGGAAAGAACAGGAGGAAGTGCCTCCTCTCAACATTCATGTTCTCAATCCAACCAAAGAGGTGCACCATGATCAAACAGCAAAAAGTGATGTTGTATATCCCAATGGATATAGCGACCAGTTTCCCTATGACCCACCACATGCACCAAGAACGACTGTAAGTTGTTGCTATAGCAAAAATTATGAACTACCAACAGTTGCTTCAAGAATGAAGCAGGTGGCTAAAAGCTATTTAGGATCGCTGAACTTGAAGACTATACCATTCTGTGCTGCAATTTCAACGACGCAGAGTCATAACATCGGAATTAATATACAGCAAGTGATGAATATTATTAAAAATAGGCAACCCATTAATGGCATATCTCCAACTTTAGCGCATAATATTGGATTGGCAGCTGAAAAACTGAATAGCAAGCCGTTCTCCACGTTGGTTTCCACTATTAATTCTAGAATATTGTGAGTATTACCTCTTGTTTTAAAATATTCATTGCTCTTATTCTTCATTTCACATACAATAAAAAAGAGTCACTCTCTGCTTTTTGGTCTATTCGTGTAATGTTACTCCATACACATAGTGTACAGGGTGTCCAGTTATAAATGTAACCCCCCTTTAACTTTCTTATTTACCCTCGTATAAAAAAATGTTAAGTACAAAAGTTGTAAGGATCTACATATAGTTTTCTGCGGTGTTAATAGAAAAACAATTGAACATCGAAATTCTACTGTACAAATTAAATTAAAGTTTTTTTAAATGGGTCACCCTGTATATTCTTCCGGATATCGGTAGAGCTCTTTAAGACGAGTTCAGTAATATAAGGTTCTAGCTATAATAGTTACCACGTAAATTGCAAGAATGTCGGGTATCTGATTATTACTGAACCCCTCTCCTAAATTCTTTATTTGGTGAGCTAGAAAAAAATGTTGTATACAAAAGTTGTAGGTTCCTTCAGAAACTTTTCTGCGGGGTTACTAGAAAAACAATTGAATATCAGAATAGCTTCTGAAGGAAGATTTTTTTTCTAACTCACCAAATAAATAATTTAGGAGAGGGGTTCAGTTATAATCAGATACCCGACATTCTTGCAATTTACGTGGTAAGTATTATAGCTAGACCCAACAAACCGTATATTACTGAACTCGTCTTAAAGAGCTCTATCGATATACAGAAGAATATACAGGGTGTCCCATTAAAAAAACATTAATTTAATCTGTACAGTAGAATTTCGATGTTCAATTGTTTTTCTAGTAACACCGCAGAAAACTGTATGAAAAATTGAAAATCCTTACAACTTTTGTATTTAACATTTTTTTATAATAGGGCAAATAAAAAAGTTAAAGGGGGGTTACGTTTATAACCGGACACCCTGTACATAAGCACCGGTTAATTTCCAGATCAATGAAAATATCGTCACAAAATTAGTAGATATCAAATAAGTTACCAAATACTAAATTTTAAACACTAAATGATAGATCACGTTTGCAAAATAATGATTGGACAACATTTTAAAGCTTTTTTCCTCCCAAGAATTTGGCGCCATTGAATTTAATCGATTCAAGATAGTGGCAATAATAAAACAATATTTTTTTAAATTTAGACATAGTGTCAGCCTTAAATGGTTTACTGCAATGTTTCCAGATCTTATTGTAGTATTACATACCCGGGTTCGCTCAACAAGATTGAATGAGATAAGTTGTGTTTTGTCTTTATTTTGCCAATGAACGTCAACACAGATTAACAACAACAAAAAAAAAAACAAATAAATACCTACGTTGTGTTATAACTGTACCTTGCACAATTTTACTTATCCAGTATGCGCCCGACTTTAACAAAATTAGGGAAATTTGAGGAATAACTTGTGGTATGTACAGCAAACCACAAATTTGTAATACACCTACTTAATTAATTAGAGATAAAACGTGCCATACTCAGCCTGGAATTCACGAGGGAAAAAAGCATGGTAGAGAAAACCCCGATCACAATTCCAAAAACCGAACTATGTTGCGCAACATTTAGTAGTATAATAAATATCAATTTACTGTCTCCGTGCTAAAATTTGCCGCTCCACACTTCTGACAATACATATATTTAAAACTGAAGAGTTTGGTATTAGTTAGCCAGACATCACCAGCAGGTCCCATTATACGGGAGCCTACTCAGCTAATCGTTGAAATTTGAGCTAATATATCTAGAATGATCCTTTATAGCTAGGATATTCGCCTAGTCAGGGAGGAAAAATGTTAGTAGATTCACCAAGGATCTTGCCTAAAATCTCAGTCGTACTAAACTAAAATCCTAGCACGAAACGACAGAAAATAATTAATTCTTGTTTTCATTTATAGCAGTGTTGTGCACAGCATAAAACGATTTCAATAAATACATAGACATGTTATACCATCCAATAAAAACTATCCATAAGAGTAAAAGCACAGCTTATTCACTACCAGCTAGTCATCTCTACCGAAATCGTAAAGTTGGAGTGTCGGGCATTGCACTTACCTGGAAGTGCCCTGAGCGGTACAGTTCCACAGTCACGCTGGCCACGGTTGAATTTAAAATGAATTTTCGCTTCAAAATCCATTCATC
>MU185770.1:41225-95214 GCA_016904865.1 Pissodes strobi | reverse complement strand
TAGGAATTTTTCCTTGATACGCTGGGTTGTTGTGACAGTTAGGAATGACCAGAGGTGAAGTATCATTCTGCATAGTCTTTGCAAGAAGAAAGCATTCCTCCACCACGCTATCGATGTGTGGTTTTGCGATTACAACGCCGGGCTCTTTAGAATAGAAAGTAAACTCATAATACTGATTAACTCCAAAACTGACCTTGTTTTCTTTAGGAACCTCCTTGCCAATGCTAATGCTACGTAAAGAAAGGACTTTTTTCTTAAAAAACATCTGCCACCAAGTTTTAAAAGCAACTATGTCTTGACTAGTGACATGTTTAACTTCGAATTTGTTCTTAGTGGATGATTGAACGATTAGGTCTTCATATTCTTGAGGACTATAGACACGGTCGAAACGCCGAATTTATTAACCGTTCATTATGAAAACGGGACATCTCCCAGAGATGCCCCCTTTTCACAATGATTGTATTATACACTACCTAAAATTATTAGGATTGACAATTCGGAGATGGCTCGTTTTCATACAGAACATGCGTCTAGAGCATTAGATTCGAGTGCCAATGAAAACGGGATTTTGGAAACTTTGGAGTTGACACCTTTCCCAAATGACCGATTCAACTGTATTTGTACAAGATAGTGTTTTGCTTGGCCTGTGCAAAACTTCTGGAAATTGAAAGATGACTTTTTTAGGGAGGCTTTTTCTTCGGAACTATCATATGTGTGAAAGTTGAACGTTATTTGTTCAATATTAGATATTTCGAAATTTTGAGAATCAAAAACGAAAAATAATTCTAGTTCGTTATTGAAATTGAATTCTTTTAATAGAGGGATTTTTGCCTTATTTTGGGTGTTGGTGTTACCGATACAAGTCACTGGAATGTGTTTACAAGGAAATATTAATTGTAAAAAATATTCATCCGCTATAGATGGTCTGATTAAGGATGTGTGGATTTTGGGAATCAAAAACGAAAAATAATTCTAGTTCGTTATTTAAATTGAATTCTTTTAATAGAGGGATTTTTGCCTTATTTTGGGTGTTGGTGTTACCGGTACAAGTCACTAGAATGTGTTTACAAGGAAAAATTAAGTGTGAAAAATATTCTTCCGCTATAGATGGTCTGATTAAGGATGTGTGGATACCCGTATCGATAAGAAGTTTGGCTAGGGGATTTCGAGGCTGATGAAAACTATTGAAATTTAGGACGGATTTAGTTTAGAAGGTTGTTGGGAAAATTTTCTTTTTGGAAATCTTGCGGATTTTCCTAATTTTGAATATATTCTGTTTCTTCATAATATTCGGAAGGTTCGAAACAGTTTTGGTTACCTGTTCTTCGGGGAAATGCTCAAATTTTTGTTGTGATTGGGTTGGCTATCTTCTAGATAGGCTAGGTCAGTAAATGGGTAACGGTTTTCGAAAGATGAATTTTGATATCGGAGAAATTGCCTTTGTATATTGCGGCTTTGAATTGAGCGCATGTTGAACGTTATTATATGGCACTGGGAGAGGCTTAACAAAAAATTGTTAAATTGATGGTGGAATGTAGGTGAAGTTTTGGCGGCTATTTATTTGGAGGGTGGTCTACTTTGTGGAATATTATAGTTCTTGTCGTGGGAAAAAGGTACGAGCATTAATTTGTTGTTCGATAAGGGAGTAGTTTATGACAAGTGAACCTAAGTCAATATTTTTTGGATTGTTTAAGAGTAATTAATTTTGTTTGTTCCACTAAGGCGTCTTTTGTGCCTTGATTTAGAGAATCATCAGCAGCAATTAATAAAGAAATACGTGATTTTAATACTTTTATCTTTCTATAAAGTCTAAAATGGGCTCTCTTCTAGATCGAGTCAAAAACTTTAGCTATTGCGCGAGCACTTCTGGGCTTATTCTATCGCCAAATCGTTGTCTTAAAGAGCCTTCTATTTTAATCCAGGTCGTTAGATGTGGTCTGCAAAGTAAAAGGTAGCCTGCTTCCTTGGTTAGTTTAGAGCAAATTGAAGCAAAATCTCAAATTTTGCCACTTCGATAAGTTTTCATTGTGTACAGAAACAAACTATCCAAATTTTAATAATATTGCCTAAATATTTTCTTGAATATAGGATGAGACATACTTGAGATAACACCCTGTATAAGGTTTTAAATCTCTAATTCATAATAAAACGCTAATGAAGCTTGCTTGCGAGACACTCTTAAATCCTAAAATACAAGTTTCAAAACTTGTAGGTTTCAATGTTAAATTTGCATAGCTTCTGTGAAATCAATTTCCCAAGCAAATTCGAAATTTGTACAATTAAATTAACATGAAAAGTTTCTTAGATAGTTACAGATTTTATGAACGGCTGTTCCAATCAAAACCAATGCCAATTTATTTATAAACCGTGTCAAAGATGATGCTTAATAACAGATGAATATCTCTCTTTTACACTAGTGAATAGTACTTTACACTTGCATTATTAAAATGTCATGGAGCTATTACTAAAAAGCTCTCGACTAAAAATAGAAATGGAAAGAAAAGCCCCGTGAAAACAAAGGCAGTCATTTCGAGAGATCTTAACCGACTAACCTCAAGGATAAGTAGTGAAATGTTGACGCTTTTTTAGTTCAACATCTCGCTCGACGTCGCATTGTCTGTTGAGATCCTGACGCGAATTCAAAATGTTTGCCAACTATTTGCCTTCTTAAAACAAAGGGAACGCCTGATGGTGTCGCTTTTGTTAGCTGACGTAAATGTGTGTAGTCAGTTAATTTTTTTTCTTCGAGTGCCAGCAAAAATGTATAGGTTAGTGACTTGACTAATAAAAAGTAAATTAATGAATGCCCCATTATACAGTGGCAGGCATAAAGTATGCACTATATTAAAGGTTATTATAGAACTTATATAACTATCGATATGTGCAATCGTTTCAGTTTCAAAACATCAAGAAGTGTTTTACTGTACCTTACGGGAGAGTAAAAAAAATAAATTTATGCCCCAAAAGTTCCTTTACATGGAAATTGTACTAAAAAACTAACCCACATAAAGGCCAGCTCGGGACCGTTTGATATTTACCGGTCAAAACTAACCCACCTATAATTATTAAAGTGTTAGCACTTCTACTATTTCAATTTATTACGGTAGTATTTATTATATTTCTAAATTATATGCAGTGTTGCAAGAATCCCTGGAAACCCCGAAAGTGCATACAAAACGGGAGACTTCAGGAAGTATCACGGAGACAGTTCGATTTTATTTTAGGTTTTGTCATGTTTAAGAGATTGTCTATAAAAATAAGAATGTTTACATTTTTCTAAAAATTCTTCGCGCTTTTCATATTGCATGCCTAAATTTGAAATTAAAAATAGTAACGGTAAAGTATATTATTTAACGTGTAACGGCTCAAAAATTAATATGTAGTAATGTTCTCCCTATAAGTACGGTGAAATCTGACGATTTTCGTTCTCGTCTCGTTAGCACGGCCATATGGTCGGGGGAATCTCCTTCTACTTTAGTACCTTTTAGAGAGAGAGAAAAGGGGAGTTTTAGAAGCTTGAAGTCCACCTTTATTTCTAGAACCTGCTTGTCGACAATATAAGCTTCACTTAAGATTTGCACCTAAATATCCTCATTAATTTTTAATTTTGTAAAATATGTACCTGGCATAAGTGTAGTGCGCTTTAGTTCCAGTTAGACGGATTATCTTTGCTTTCCATTGGTTATCTTGACGTGTGGAAACACTTTTCGCTGTTTGTTTCGTAATTTGTTCTTTTTTGATACACAGTTTATTTGTAATTTTAATATTCATGAAAGAAACAACTTTTTAAAGCTTAAATAAAGGTGCAAGCAACCACGAAAACAAAGTTGGAATGTGTCATTTTAAAGTAGTTAATCTTGCCTTACCTTGTGTTCGTTATCTTAGGGTGAAAGTTAATTGCGGACATTTATCACCATAACATGCCATATTATTTCTATTTTCGTAGTTTTTCGTTAATGTAGCATTCGTTAAAATTAGTTTTATTTCTTGTCTAACGTCTAGAATTATGTGAACTGTTATCTGGATTTAACATTTTACCTTCTGCCGCCGGGGCCGGAGCCTTCGTGTATGGTATGGTATGGTATGGTAGGTAGAGGGGTCGCTCGGCAAGATTTGCCCTTCAACACGTCGATCACAATTGATCTTTTGTATATACCCTTCTATTTTACACGAAAATTCTTATCTCCTTCGAAAATCTCAGAATATTTCGAGGGTTGAGTTTTTGTAGACCCCCCGGTGCTACAAGGGCATTTTCGAGATGCCTTAACCTTTGGCAAGTCAGTACCTGACATTCGCAGAGTAAGTGCTCTGACGCTTCAGCCATAGTTTGGCAGAATCTGCATTATTTGTCAGTGGTTTTCCCTATTTTCTTGAGGTGGTACCTCCAGGGGCGATGTCCAGTGAGAAGGTCTATGACCAGTTTCATCTCATTTTGTTGTAGCTTGAGAAGCTTTCCTGTGTAGTTAGGCGAGTGAGAGATGATTCTCTTGGCCTGTCTCTGCCCAGGTGCATTGGCCCAATGTGTCTCTTTTCGCCTTTTTTTTCCCCAATTTCTGAGTTCATTCATTACGTGTCCTCTAGTGATGCCACAGAATGGTTCAGGCCCGCAAAAGGCAGTTGATCTGCAGCCATCCCACAATCTGATAGGACGTAGATCTTTGCACCCCTTGGGCCTTTTTTGGCACTTTAGTTCGGCTTGAAAGATTGTGGAAGTGTTTCCTAAAGATGCAGAGATTCGACACCTAGGTCCGTAACCTTCGGATCCCACTCCTTCTTTCATCTTTGATCCATCTGTGTACCAGACAAGCGATTCCCTATCTAGTTGTTTTAGTTTCTCCCCTATAGTATTGCGGTCATAAATTACCACTTCAAAGGAGTGATCAAAATGGAGTTTTGTTTCCATTGTATCGGTTGGTTTGGTCGTCGCGTCGCGTTGCCTCTAACTGGATTTCCTTCAAAATTTTAAGATGTCGTGTGCAAGCCGCGTTTTATTAGTAGTGCGTATTGACCCGCTAGAGATGGGTACTCCGATCAGCCACGTATCGACTTCTGATTTATGAAAGTGTTTAATTAAAACTGCTTGCTATGCGTTAATATTGAAGATTGCAGGTATGATGTAGGGCGTACTGTTATCGTAGTGCAACAAAGTTTTGTTTTCATAAGTAAAATGTGTGTAGTCACCAATTTTTTTTCTTCAATAGACATAGAGACGCATTTGATAATTATCGATTGATCGAAACTAGCACATTCAAAATTAGAAGTGTTTAAAAACTGTAAGGGTCTCTGCCATTTCAATGTATTAGAGTAGAGTAGTATTTATTATATTTGTAAATTATGCAGTGGTATAAGAATCCCTGGAAACACCGAAAGTGTATACAAAACGGGAAATTTCAGCAAATATCACCGAGACGCTTAGATTTAATTTTAGGTTTTGCCATATTTAAAAGATATTTTATTATAACTACCATATTCAAAACGGTAGTTCGGCCATCAGTCACCAACTGTAGGCCAATAAGCATTCTAAGCGTCATCCCAAAGTTGTTTGAGAGCCTGGTGTGTGATTTTCTCACTCCCATACTTGATCCACTTCTCATAAGCCAACAATTTGGCTTCCGTCCTCGAAGATCTACAGAATTAAATCTTCTTACTCACTTTGACGGTCGAATGCTTTGGAAAATGGGTATCAGGTTGATACTGTCTACACTGACTTTTCCAAGGCATTTGACAGAGTACCTCATGGTCTACTAATATACAAGCTCACAGTGTTGGGTCTTGACGGTCCACTTCTCTCATAGCTTGAAATTCCTTCTGGAGTGCCATAAGGTTCCCATTTGGGTCCCTCGTTGTTTAATGTGTTTATAAATGATATCTTTGAAAGCATACAACACAGTGAATTTCAATTGTTTGCTGTTGGCCTAAAAGTATCCTGTGAGATACTTGAGCCAGGTGACTGTAAGGGACTCCAGCTTTATCTGGATGGCCTGGTGGAATGGTGTCAAAGGAACAGAATGTCATCGAATCCTTTCAAATGTAAAAAAACATGTCTTTCTACCTGTGTAGAGATCCAGTTACTTTTAACTACGCTGTTGATGGAGTGCCCCTTGAAAGAATTTCTGTAGTGAAGGATTTGGGAAAAATACTGGATGTCTCCCTCAATTTTATCACTCATATATCCAACATTATTAATAAGGCATTCCAGATGCTTGGGCTCATCAAGAGATGTACTGCTGATTTCAATAGTGTGGTCGCGGTAAAGTGGCTATATTGTGCACTTTTTTGTCCTTACTTGGAGTATTCCTAAACTGTGTGGTCTCCACACTACAGTGTCCATAGGAACGCACTTGAACGTGTTCAACACAAATTTCTAAAACGTATAAAATTAATCTTGCAGAATATTCTGATGAAGAAATACTATCCCAACTAAACTTGCTACCGATATTAGTACGTCACCAAAGAAGAGATTTTTTTAACATACTATAACATTCTTCACAATAGAGTATCTGCACCTTAGCTTTTAAATACAATTGGCCGATCAAGTGCAACACACTCAGTTTTTCTGTTCCTATCACAGAACTAACTACGGGTTAGTTTAGGTATCTCCCGAGCATCCAGACTGGCTAACAGTCACTATAATTTGGATTTTTTTACCTCACATTCTCAGTTCCTAAAGCAACTTCAGCTTGTGGAATTTTAATAACTGTGATACTCTGTATATTTTAATTTAACTTAGTGTGTTCTCTTTTTATATTCAATTTTTATAATTGTTACAGTTTATAATTTTTGTACTTTGGAAGTTTTTAAAATTGGAATTGGGCAATTTGCTCGTAGAAAAATAAATAAATAAATAAATAAATAATAAGAATGTTTACATTTTTCTAAAAAAATTTCGCGCTTTTCATATCGCATGCCTAAATTCAATAGCGACGTTATAGGATATTATTTAACGTGTAATTTAACGGAAGTTAAATTCCATTTAGCATTTAAATCTTGAATAAATTTGGAGTTCATTTCATTTTCATTCCACATCTTGTCAAAATGAATTTAAAAAAACTGAACCGAGCATTGTTTAAAAATAATTTAAATTTCGAAATAAGGTACTCATAGGAATAGTAACTTCATATATTGTCATAGTAATGTTCTCTTTATAATTACGGCGAAAATCTGGCAATTTTCGTTCTCGTCTCGTTGTGATAGCACGGTCATATGGTCGGCGAAATTTCCTTCTACTTTAGTGCCTTTCAGAGAGAGAAAAGGGGACCACAGAGGTGCATCCCTTAAACAAAAGTAAATATTTAGTATTAAGCAAGCTTTAGAAGCTTAAAGTCTACCTTTATTTCTAGAACCAGCTTGTCGCTTCGTTTAAGATTTGCACTTAAATATCCTCATGATACTTTAATTTTATAAAATATGTACCTTGCATAAGTGTACTGGGCTTTAGTTCCAGTTAAACGGGTTGTCTTTGCTTCCCATTGGTTATCTTAATGTGTGGAAACACTTTTCGCTGCGTAATTCGTAATTTGTTTTTTTTTGTTCCACAGTTTATTTGTAATTTTAATATTCCTGAAAGAAACAACTTTTTAAAGCGTAAATAAAGGTGAAAGCAACCACGAAAACAAAGTTGTAGTGTGTCATTTCAAGGTAGTTTATCTTACCTTATCTCAGTTTCATAGATAAAGGAGAAATAATCCGGTGTAGAAGACAATATTTAAGAGATATCAACAAGTACAGATAAAGATTATATTTATTACCTGGACTATGTTAAGAATGGCATTTATTTTAATTTAATACTTCATTACTTATTTAGCTTCACTCTAAAGTTGACAGAGGCAATTCTAAAGTTTTGTTGTTTAAAATCAAAATTAGCTCTTTTAGACTTCGCGGCGTTTTAACGCATTATAATCACATTATTACTAGCCCTAAAGGACTCAGAAGTGTGCACACTACATGATCATATATATTCTGGCTGATTATTTCGCCCCTAACTTTAACGGCAATACATCTTTGATATCCTGCAAGTGATCATCATTTATTAAAATTGGAGACGATAAGTTTTTTGGAAAAATTTTGTTGAAAACAATGTTCTTCTGGATCATAATCAGGTAGCTCATATAACTTATTAGCATTAATAGGGCCAACACTGCGAGACTGAAGTGTTAACTCTCAGTTTGTTCTGTGTCTCATACAACTGTCGCGCAGAAATATGATAATGACCACCTGCCATTAGTGCCATTTGTCTATATTTATCAAATCTAATTTCAAGAGGATTTGCTTGGAATTTTCTATATTTGGTAGTTTAAATGTAGAAAATTTGACAATTGAGCTTCCGAAAAGGTCAAAATTTATGTTTTTTGGTGCACCTCAAACCGAATTTTGTTTATTTCAAGGTCATTTGACAAATTTAGTTCATCAATATTTTTCAGCATTTCATCTTTACTTGGCCGTATTTTGATATTTTTTGATAAATATAAAAATTAAAAAAAAAAATAGATGGGATACAATGTGCTTTTAGCCGTGGTTTTTGTAAAAAACTTAGCAGTGTTTGATTATTTATTTATTCTACTTCTTCTTCTTCTTCTTCTTCTTCTTCTTCGCGTGCCTATCCGAGTCGGATGCTGGCCACCATTTGAACAATCATAACTTTATTAACTGCTTTTCTGAACCATCAGACTCTTAGGTTTTTCAGCCATGAGATCCTCCTTCTTCCTGGTCCTCTGCTCCCGTACACTTTACCTTGTTGGATGCACTGGATGAGATGGTATATATGTTCATTACGCATTATGTGCCCAAGATATTCTAACTTCCGGCACTTTAGAGTGTAGAGGACCTCACGTTCCTTCCCCATGCGGCGCAGTATTTCCTCATTGGCCACCTTCTGCATCCAAGACACTCTCAGCATCCTTCGATGTAGTCACATTTCGAAGGCTTCCAGTCTTTTCTCCACTCCGCAATACAATACAGAAAAGACATAGCATTTTAACAACCTGATCTTGAGGTTTACTTTCAAGTCATGACTCTTATGAGACACTTTGTCATCTTATTGAGTACTGCTCTTGCTTTCTCTATCCTGCATCTGATTTCCTGCGAATGGCCCCACTCTTCATTAACACAGGTACCCAGGTATGTGTATATTTGTACTCTTTCCACACGTTTTCCATTTATAATTAGGTGGTTATCCGGGACATTTCTTTTACTGATGATCATTAGCTTGGTTTTGTCAACATTTATATCAAGACCATATTATTGACTGATCAGTGCGATTTGTATCACAGGTTTTGCAGATCGTCCAGGTTATCCGAGAATACGACTATGACATCTGCATATCTTATGTTGTTCAACCTCTGTCTATTCAGGGGCACCCCCGCTTCACTATTTTAAAGAGCCTCGCGAAAGACGAACTCGGAGTATATGTTGAACAACAGTGGAGACAATATGCATCCCTGTCGGACTCCTCGCGCAATTCTGACTGACTTTGTATGGCCCTCCTGCACACGGACAGTTGCCTTTTGATTCCAATACAGCTTCGCAACAATCCTCAGGCCTCGGTCATCCATTCCGATATTTTTCAGCATCTCAATTTGTGTTTCAGACTCTATCGAATGCTTTTTGGAAGCCTATAAAGCAGGCATACACTAACACCTGCTTTCCGGGTACCGAGCGCGCTTCTGACACCAAACTGGATGGGACTTAATTGGTCTTGACATAGCCGGTAGATTCTCCTGTGAATGACTTTCAGAAACAATGTCAACAAATGACTCATTAAGCTGATTTTTCTTGGCACCACGCTTCTTGGGCAAGGTGATGAATTCCGACTCAAGCCATGCCTGTGGTATGTCTCCCTTATTATAAATGTGATTAAAGATTGCCGTCAACCATTCAATGTGATTGTCGTCTAGCAGTTTGATGAACTCCGCCTGCATCTCGTCAGGTCCTGGCACTTTGCCTTCTTTGACTCCAATCATGTTTTATTATTAATATTTTCCTCTCTTAGTATCGTCGGTCCAGTGTTACCATCAATTTGTGGTGGCGGTGGTGTTTCGTCATGGAAAAGTTCCTTGATGTAGGCTTCTCACGTGTCCCTGATCTTCTCTTTTTCAGTAATGACTTCGCCGTTTCGAACTACCAATCTGTTTCCCGATTTTGATTTGGTCTTTTCTGTTAATTCCTTGATTTTGCGGAGTAAATTGAAGCTGTCGTATCTTGCGCTTTTCAGTACACTTCAGTTCCAGTTCCCTCCGTTTTGATCTCTGATCATTATTCTATTCTAATGGATTTGTCGAGTTACTTGTATATTGCACAATTGTTCTTGTTATTTCGCCTTTGTTTCATCAGTTCGAGGATTTCCCTGGACATCCAGGATTTCCGTTTCAATTTTTCGGGTCACAACAACGTAGTTTTGATGATCTGGACACTGTCACACAGTTCCTGAAGCTCCTCACTCACACCTCCATATAACAGGTGATCGATGTTTTAGTGATGTTCATTCAGCTTAATTTTTTACCCGCATTGCCACTGCAGAGTCTTTTATTTTTCGTAAATCATAGCGTTTTTCCACTCTTTTGTATACCTTCTTAATCCGTAGCTTAAAAACAGTTACCACCGATTGCATGTCTGCGCCCGGGTACGTTTTTACTGAGAAGAATGCGTTCCTATATCTACTGGTGATCAGGATATATTCAATCTGGTTTCTGACTATAGCATCTTCACTATCAGCCGGCGAGCTCCAAGTGTATACTCTCCTCGGGGGCAATTGGAAGAAGGTATTTATGCCTATTAGCTTTTGCTCGTCCACAAACATGCTGAGCATTTCTCCTCTGTCGTTTCTCTCTCCCAGGCCCCCTGGCCCTATATGCTCTCCTGAGCATCCACGTCCCATCTTGGCCTTGAAATCTCCCATGATCATGTTGATATCTTGCATTGGGAGTTTTCGAAGTTCATAAAACTTCTCCACTTCTTCCTCGCTGTGGTTCCTTGTGGGTGCGAATACCTAAATTATGTTTATTCTTGCAGGTTTCGCTTCGATTTGCAGTAGCAGAAGTCGTTCAGATACTGGTACAAAGCTGGTGACACGTCTCGCCACGTTCTTACTGACTACAACTCTTACACCGTGCCTGTGCTCATTATTAGTTGGTCCAGAGTAGTACATCCTATGTTGGTTGATGTCGCACTGACCTGATCCTGGCCACCTTGTTTCGCTGACTCCAAGAATACTAATCCGCATTCTCTCCATCTCCTTGATTGCGTTGTGAATCTTTCCAGGTTGGGTTAACGTTCTTACATTCCACGTTCCTATTCTCACTCTCCGTCTTTCTCAGCCTTATTCTTAATAACGTTCACAACTGTTCCCACGGAGATCTGACTGGGGGACTTGAAACTACGGAATATTTATTTATGAACTTCATCATGATGGCTATACTAGGGATTATCCGTAGAGCTTTACTGCAATCAGTGGTTTCCCGTTGCCT
This sequence comes from Pissodes strobi, assembly GCA_016904865.1. NCBI lineage: Eukaryota > Metazoa > Arthropoda > Insecta > Coleoptera > Curculionidae > Pissodes > Pissodes strobi. Next base: position 83,752 of record MU185770.1, on the reverse strand, counting down.
TCTGCAGTCTACTGCCGTTGACAGTCCAACAGTTCTTTCAATTTCTTGACCCTAGGACAATAGAGTGCCCTACCATTTACTAGCTACTCCGGCAATCATTCGGTCTCCGAAAATGAGCTTCACATTCGTCTTGTGTGTGGGCTGAAAGGGTGTAGCTTTTAGCCATTACGTCTTTTGGAAAACCGAAAACATGAACTTTAGGCTCATTTTTATAGTTTTGCATTACAGTTACTTTTGAGGCATAATTACAATTATCACAAAACATACAATTAAACACGGACAAAAACGTATAATCTGTGCTAACCTGAACTAACCCACTTAATGTTGTTGGCTGTTGTTGCAAACGGCAAAACCAACAAATCTTTCGAAATATATAGTTTTACGTATTTAAAAATACGCATCACAATTTAAATTGTATACCTAAATATACAACGAAATATTAGGTACAAGTTTCACTCACTTAAAAGCACATAAACAACAAAACGATTTCACAAAAATGCAACAGAATAACACTAATTTCGGATGGCGGCATTCATTATTCTCGGCAATTTGACAAACTAATCGTTTGTTTTGTTTGCGCTGTTGCCGGCTGAGTGAGGAAATTGAAATTAAAATAGCACTACTGCCAATTATTGAGATCGACAAATTATGATTTTAAATATGTATGTAAAAGCAAGATGTAGGTATAGATACATAATATGATTAATGTAACTAATACGTATATACGTATGTATGCATTTAGAGAGATGGTTAGTAATAATGCACGAAATTTAAAACGTAGATACTTATTCACTATTAGATAATTAAATCGATAAATTACGAAATACCACATTATAGGAAGAGGAAAGAATATTTTTTACAATGTTGGAGAAATTGTAATGTAAGAGATACATTCTTTACATACGGGCATCCTAGTATTCGCTATTATCGTAGTAGTCTGGCAACGTTGCAACCTCTTGCGCCTCGATCGCGATTCCCTTCCACCCGCAAGCCCCCTTCCTACATCAAGTGAAGCGCCCCTTTAATTAAGCATGTTCCAGTATAGCTAGAGGGTTGAAATTTTCAGGACATGTAGCCGGGGTAAAATGAGGATCCTGGACGAAAATTGGACCCCGTATCCTCCCCCCCTCTTGTCGTTCGGCCAGAAAAAGGAGAGAATTAAACACTAAAATAGTAGATGCACCTCATCTGGGGGCTATCTTTGACCATATGGAGGGACCAGGGCTCTAATTTGAGGGATTTTGGAAAAAAAAACGTTTTTGCCAATGTCTCTGCAATGGAGCCTCGGATCGAATATCTGACAAGCTCTGACTCCGTGTTACGGGACCATAAGCGATGACCTCGTGTTACGGGGTCATCAGTAAGGGGAATTACCAATCCCCCCCCCCCCCCACCTCTACGGATGCCTAAAAACAAAGTTAATAAAAGTATTATAAAACGAGATAAGAAAAATAATAATAATAATAATAAGTTAGAAAAACGCGGTTTTCGGCGAAAAAAAGACAAAGGAGTTCAGCTACGAGGTCGGGGATGGCAAAAATGGGAAGAAAAAAAAATGCTTTATGAAAGAAAAAACAAAAATGCTTAAATAATGATAAAAATTTAAAAAAAAAAACGTAAAAAAATGATCGGAAAATTAATAAAAGTATTATAAAACGAAGTAAGAAAAAAATTATAATTAAATCTTTCGCAAAGTTAATAAAAGTATTATAAAACCAAATAAGAAAAAAAAAAGAAAAAAAAAAGAAACAATAATTGTTTGTCATTTTTGCTTATAATTGTTTAGTATATTTCAAACAGCACAATTATTAAGAAAAATTGGTGTGTGATCATTTTATTTTTTTTTATAAATAAGCATCCTGTCAATCAACAACATAAATTCTTCATTTTCTTGTCAAAGTTATTTTTGAAAGTTTAAAAAATGACGATAAAAAAATATAATAAGTATAATGAACAAATGCGGCCAATAATTTTAACTATATTAACCTTTTTTAACTGGAAAACGGACAAGTCAGAAGCGGTATTGCAGTTCAAATTAAGAATGTAATAAAACCAGCAGCAGATGCAACAAAATTGAAACTCACAACAATTGCATGTACCTATTAAGGATAATGGTCATGTAAAAGTATTGATTCTATTATGAGCGGCATTTCAATTAAATTTATTGAAAATTTATATAAAATAATTTTAAATAAATATACTTATTCTAGACTGTAGTAAAGAAATATTTTTCTACATATATATATCCATATATGTATATTTATTTTTTCTTAAATTCCAGCCAAGATGCCGCTCCGGACAGGGGTCTGGTTTGCCATTTAATTAGAAACTTTTTGCTAATTAGCCGCAGGGAGCAGATATAACTGTCAAACATAATATAAAACATAAAAGATTAAAAGTTTACCTTCATCTTTTGTGGTCTTTAATATTAAAATTTAGGTGAACACTAAAGCAGATCCTCCGAGTAGGTATCTTTATTGTTTTATTATCATTATCGCGCCTTAATTACGCGAAATGAAAGGGGACCTTAAAAGTTTGAGAAATCCTTTTATCATTGTAATATCCCATCTTTCAATTTAACAGCCAATAAAATAGAGTCTCTTAATTATCTAGGGGAGAAAGAAGCAGAGAAATGAAAGGAGAATATTTTGGACATAATCTTGACTGAATTATTATAGAAATATTTTATATATTTTATTAGGCCGTGATTTCTCAAATGATTCCACGCAGATAAAAGTTATATGAAGTTAGCATCTTGACGGCTTCATTTCTCAGACGCAGGGAATAAAATGCTAATATTTTTTCGCTTTTTTAGATTTTTCATAAAAGAATAGACATTTTATTTAAATTTATACCGTTAATTTTGATAGTGTCACCAGAGACGTGTATGTAAGTATTTGTATTCCTGTTCAGCTTTTTAAAATCTATACTTATTTAAAAAAAAAGGATCCTGGCATTTTTGTATCTAATGCTTCGTTTAAACGAAATGCACTAATTTTAAGTACTTTTCAAGATAAATGTCATAAAAGCCTGTTATGATTTTAATATTAATTAAAATTGGTCATAAATAAGAATTTCAGAGAAACAGTAATATAAAATCATATCATATATACAGGGTGTTACTTAATGTTATGTATCTATTTTACTGCATTGTATTAGCGGGCAGGAACGTCAAACTGGTGAGAGCAGTATGATTACGGGTAGTGACACCCTCGCCATTCCGACTTTGCAACGGGATGTGGCCAATCAAATCCTATCGTCCTCCAAAGTCTGGAACTGATCACTGGGGAGTTACCCAACAAAGCACCATTCTTACCCATGTAAAACTAGGTACCACTAGAGGAATGAGTCTGAGGCCGATGCCTCCAGTGGAAGCGGCCCTAGTTGGTAGATGTAGACCACCCCACCAGAACTAGGAAGTACCAAGAGGTTTCTCCGAATCACGTTCCATTTCCGCACTGGTGGGTCCGGGTTCCACAGTAGGAATATATGGACATGATGGTGCTTTCAGGATCAAAATATTCCGGAGGCAAACTCCCCGGCCATTCGGATCTCCGGGCGCCGGGTGGCCCTGGGAGCCCTTCATTCCGCATTTTACAGACAGCAAAGATACCGAACCGATTTAGAATAGATTTCTGCAACATAAGAGGCCTAAATGCAAACATAAATTCGGTTCACCAACATCTACAAGCGAATAGACTACACATACTAGCCCTTAGAGAAACACAACTATGTCCTACAACAACAACCGTAAACTACCCTTATCCTGGTTACGACTTACACACCCGATTTAGACATAAGTTCGGAAAATGCTTTTTTGTCCGAAGCAACCTTTCATATCACCGCGAGGAAACACTCGAACCGAACAACTTTGACGTCATGCGGCTCAATTTTACCGCCAAGGGATTAACCAAGCTTGTATGCTGTCTCTATCGCCCTCCGAGCGATAGAGCCTACCAAAGCTACCAATTTTGGCTCAATACAATTCGATCACTCCGATTCAGAAATAATCGTTCTGGGAGATTTCAATGCCCACAACACTAACTGGCTCAAACATCACAACAAGACCGACAACGAAGGTAGAGAAGCTGAAGCAATAGGCCATCAGCTGCAGGCTTACTCAACTTGTGGACGAACCAACTCGAATCTCAGAGAGAGGCGTATTCGCCGCCTCCTGGATCTTTTTCAAACCACCAATCCTGATCAGTACACAATTTCAGTGGTCCGCCATTAGGTACGTCCGACCACAAACGTATTACAACATTTTGTGAATTGCCACTTCTACAGAAGAATGCACCATTGCCTTGCAAAATTTGGCATTACAATTCTGCAACCTAGGACGATCTAAGGGAGTTCTACCTAAATTTTCCTTGGCTCGACGTCTACTTTGGCACTGATGACCCGTCAGTGTGCTGCGAAGAGATTACGCATGTAATCTCCTCAAGAATGGAAGCATACATCCCAAATTCCATCAAGTTACCATCAAAAGGAAAGGCCTGGTCCGACAGAAGATGCGAAACAGCTGTAGGTAGGAAACAGCAAGTCTACAAGTACTGGCAGCGAAATCAGCCCGCTGAAAATCGTAATTATTTTGTCGAAGCGAGAAACGAATTCAAACGTGTGATCGGCAAAAATATGTAGAAAGGCGGTAGTTAGACCTGATGGTCAAAAATAGCAACGATAAATTCCGTTACGGAAAATTGCCTGCTCGCCTTTGGTGTTCCATCGAGAAGGGCTACCAATTCTCTCAAAATAGAACATATAGCACATCTTTCAAGTGGCACTGCAAACGGATTCATTCTCTGAGCTGCTCGGAACACCGGACGTAAGGTCGCGAAAAGTAAGGTAGCGAGAGTATCGATAACACAAATCGATTAGTAAAAGGAGAAAGTCGCATTACTGTATTTTGTAATATTTACAACGTTACAAATTTCCACGAGACTAAAGAAAATAATGCTAAAAATATTATATATAACTCATGTAACGGTCCGTGTTATCATTGCTAATCAAAGCTAAAATTAAATCTTCTACTCTACTTTTTTATTCATCATTCCATATAAATTTTATCTATTATTTCCCTATTTACATTGCATTTAGTATTTCAATTATTTATAAGTTCACTAAGTGTTCCTACGCCATTCCATCAATGAATTTAAGAATTTCGAAATGGCTTAAGTTTCACAAGAAATGTACCCATAGAAAAAAAATCATCATATATTGCTATAGCGCATAGCATAGTAATATTCTCTCATTAATTACGGTTAAAATGAGTAATGTTCCTTCTCGCTTCGTTGTGGACCACACGCCATGCCTTAAACAAAAGTAAATATTTGGTATTGAGTAAGTTTTGGAAGCTTGAACTCCAACCTTGGAATTCAAGCTTCCAAAACTAGAATTAGCTTGTCGACAGTAACGTTAACTCGCTTAAGATTTTCACTATTGATTCTTTAATTTTATATAATATGTACTTTGTGTGAGTGTGTGGACTCTGGTTCCTTGGACTGCTCTGGAGCAATTAGAACTTCTTGGTTTACTTTTTAGACGGTTTGTTTAGTCCTCTTATTTTGTTTATCTTACCGTGTAGAAACTTCGCTGTGTATTTCATAATTTAGACGTTTCTTTCTTCGGTTTATTTGAATTTTTTGACTTTTTTCAAAAACGGTGTTGATTTGAGCTTTTTAAAATGTAAATACTGGTGGAAATAACAACGAAAGTATTCTTGCAATATGTAATTATCTTACCTTATCTTACGGTTACTACCTCATGGTAGAAGTTATTTACGGGCATATATCTACACAAAATGCCTTGTTACTTCAGTTTTGATTAATTTCCCTTAATGTAACGTTCGTTTTTCTTAAATTAGTTTTCATTATGACATTTCATCTTGGGATCAGATCTGCTATCCGAACTTGACATTTCGCTTCGCGCCATCTTTCTAGAGCCGCGTTTCATTGGAACAGCTCTAGAATCGATATGCTACTTATAAAAAATGTTTTGGAACCGCTTCGCATGTGGTAATGTTGTAGATTACCGGTGTTCAACCGAAGTTTCAGAACAACGTGGTTAAATAAAGAAAAACCACAAAACACGGAGTGGTTGGAGTCCTGGTTGACGTACCATTGCTCCAGGGGAGCACGTTTTTGGCCAGACTTGGACTGGATTATTAGAATGTGCCTGGAGTGCGAAGCCTTGGCATTTGTGACATAAACAATGTTTTGAAATTGGGTTATCCGGTAGAATTTGCTCGTGACTTGATCTTCATATGTCTTAATCAGGAAGACAATCTAACGCGGTTACTTCCGTAGTCAGTCAAATTGACGGCAGTGAGGTACCCTAGGGAAAAGTCTTTTTTATTATATACTTTCCTGGGATTCTCTAGTCTTCCCATTTTTGAGTGTCGGGCAGTGTCTTTGCCCTACCTTTTGTTTACTGATGGTGTACTTTGGCTCATTTTTTAACGAGGATTTTGTTTTAGTTTGTTTTGAGTGTATCCATTTAGTGATTTGTCTCCCACGTGTATGATTTGGTAATTTCTCTTAATCTGTCTCGTTCACCTTGTGAGGCAGCCTGCCGTTAAGCAGATAACAACCGCTTCCCAGGTAAAAGATTGATTTTTCTTATTTTTTTGGTATTTTATTTTATGTTGTATGCAAATGTTCTTTGCCCGAGTTATAAGTAGAAATCTTGAATATGTTGATGCTTCACATGGTTTTATCAGTGGTTTGTTTGGACTACGTGAAGTTTCACCGACTGTTTTTTTGGAGGATACTTCCACGACTGAGGAAGCTAGTGAAGAGTCTTTCCAAGATGACATGGAGCTAAGAAGTCCCTTGCATTCGCTAGTTGAGTAGGCGTAGAGGAGTCAAAGTTTCAAACCTTTCGCTTGCCTTTGTTTTGTTTCCCCTTTAAACTTCAATTGCTAATGTCTGAATATGTTTACTTAATTCAAAATCCATTTCAAGCATTAATTTTTTCATCATAATTGACTAATTTTTTAACGATTCGAGGCGTACTGTATTTCAATTCACGGTTGATTTAATGTATTGCAACTAAAATATCGCTAGTTAGTATTACGTCCTAGTGGACTCGGAAGTGTGTACAGCGCATCAATGTGTTTCGTTTATTATCTTTACTATTTGTGCTCCAAAAAGAAAAATAAGTAGAAAGTATATTTGATTTAGATTATATGGGTTCAATAATTGAATCGTTTTAATTTACTTGTTTTTATGTATTGACTTAATTTCTGATTTTATTGTTTATTTTTTTATTGGTAAATTCCTCCGCTGCTTTTATTATTTATATTTTCTGTTGTGAAGCCTAATCCAATACGAGTTCCATATTACTACTTTGAGATTTTCTGAGCATAACTCCCCCCCCCCCCCCCTCCGCTCGTTCAATTGCAAATTTTCTTAATTTAACCAAATTATTCTTTAAACGTTTTTCATTCAGTTTTTGTAATCGGATGTGAAGGTAAATAAATAAAATTGGAAGACAATAAAGGGCGTTATATTCAAGGGAACCCCAACTAATAAGAAGAAGACCGTGGTTATAAGAAATTTTATATACAGAAAATAAAGTAAAATTTCTACATAAAAAGAGCAATATTTCAAAAATTATTACACCTACTTAATCATTGCATCGCTTTATACAAAATAATGCACCCTTACAAACCTAAATTGAATAATCAATCACCCAGTCCGAACAATCCGATTCTCGACAGGTCGTCTTTGTTGAAAATTAAGTCTGCAAAAACAATGAATTCACAACGGAAGAAACGAGACACAGTAGAAAGAATGATAGATAATATCAGCCACGAGGAATCCTTTTTATTATTTTGAGATTTTATAAATTGTAATTATGTTCAGATTTCCATCAGGTTTTCATCCTCTCTGAATAGAAAAATATTTTACTGAAAATGCTTATGACTTGAGATAGATAATTCTATGTAAGTTATGCATTTAAAATGTTGGATTGACTAAGTAAGGCACGAGAATGACTTCAGGTAATATCAGTCTTGGTGAATGAATTTTCATAATGTAGTAACTATATTATCTATGTGCAGATGCTTGGTTGGGTGGGAAATCAGTGAACTATCGAGCATACTAGTATCAAAGTCTTGAGCATTAACAATTAGGCCTTATATATGACGAACCATCATGTTCAGACCATCACCAAATTAGATACTCACTAACTTCGTCATTGAGAGTTAGCAAGTTCCGAAACCCCAAGATAACTAACTGGGCAGGTTACAAGGAGAAACTGGAGGAAAAGCTCAAGGATGGAACTGCGACAATAGTCACAACGTAGGATCCGGATTTAACAGCTGAGCAGCTAATCTAAGCAGTTTTGGAAGCCTTCAACGAAAACTGCCCAGAAACAATGAGACAACAAAACACAAAAAAGGTTTGGTGGAACAATCACTGTGATAGACTAAGGTCTGAGGTGAGAAGGCTGTTTAATAGAGCCAAAACGAACCAAGACTGAAATACATATAGAGAAAAATTAGCGCAGTACAATAAAGCAATTCGCAGGGCCAAAAGGAACTCGAAAGAAGCAGGAACAAAGGAGTGCGCAAGAGTGTATAAAGTTCTGGAAACCAGATGGCTCGTTTACCAGCTCCACAAAAACAACTTCGGTACTACTGACTGACACAAATTTCCTAGGGTCTAGTGTCATAAACAGGTAGAATAGGCGAGAACTAACAGCAAGGCATGCAAAGCCAGAAAAAGCAGATTGGAAAGGGGCCAACGAGATTGTAACATTTGAAAAACTTAAATGGGCAATAGGGGAATTCCCGCCTTATAATAGTCAACTGGACCAGATGGAATCTATCCAGTTCTGTTGCAGAAAGAGCAGGATATACTAATACCACACATAGTCAGAGCATACATAGCGTGGGGCCACATGCCAGCGGTCTGGCAAAGAGCAAAGGTCGTCTTTTTGCCAAAAATAGGCAAGACACCAGGCCGATCGCCAAAGTCATACAGACGAATAAGTCTAACTTAATTCCTGCTGAAAACACTAGAAAAACTAGTCGATCGGTATATCCGCGACAACATTCTCTCAACAAAACCCGTTAACGAGCGTAATATTTGATGCCAACCAGGAAAGTCTACAGATTTGGCCCTGGACAATCCCAATACACTCGTGATGAAGGCAATAGATAACAAGGGAGTGGCACTAGACCTTTCTAGACATCGAGGATGCTTTCAACAACGTCCCAGACAAATCGCTGGTTAGGGCACTCCAACACAAAGAAATCCCCCCCAACCATTTGCAACTGGATCCAAACAGACCTAAAGTATAGGACAATAAATGCCATCATAGATGCGGATACGGTTGCGGCGCAGGTGGGGAGAGGCTGCCCCAAGGAGGTGAGCCATTCTGGTAGATAGTCTACTAGACAAGATGGAAATTGAACGATACTACTGTCAGCTACGCAGATGACTTAGTCATAGTAGTCACGAGAAGGAACATGGGCTATGTTTCAACAAGAGCACAAAAGGCCTTAAACATAGTAAGCAAATGGTGTGAAGAGAAGGATCTGTCAGTTAATCTGCTGAATACCACAATAGTCCCATTCACAAAGAAAAGAGCGTTAAAGGATTTGAAAAATCTAATACCCAGCGGGATAATAATCCTTTTTTTCCAAGGAAGTCAAACACCTAGGTATCACTTTTGACCAAGGTATGACTTGGGAACCGCATCTTAGCAAGGTCACTCAGAAGCAAGAATTGCACTGGGCAGATGCAGGCGACTTTACGGGAGAAAATGGGGGCTGAGCCCCGAATTGAATCTCTGGTTGCCCAAAATGGTGGTAAGTATCCATAGCTGGGGGATAGCAGGAAGAATCTTCAAAACAGCAGTAAAAGCTGGATAGATAAACAATCTCTAAACAGGTGGTTCCAAGCACCGGGGCAACTACAGACCAAACAGTTCATAAAACACGGCTTCCCAAAATGTACGGCAGATCTACTTAAGAGAAGTTGCAAGACGATAAGAATATTAGTGGGTCAGCTGACGGGACACTGTAGAATGAACATACAGATGGAATAGATCGGCATGGCGGATAATAGCTGTTTAAGATTCTGGTAGGAGGAAGAAGAAACTAAAAAGCACGTGTGGTGCGAGTGTGAAGTTCTCTGCAGGCTCAGGTATGCAAGGCTGGGCGAGACCAAACCCGGACCTGCAAGGTACATGGAGGAGCCGGTACTCCACTTGTGGAGTCTGATTTGGCAGGCCAGACTGAATTAGGTTTTCTAAGCATGTTTCAAAGTGCTACATTTAACCTGCAATTCAACCATGTATTAAAAAATAGTTTGAAAACAAATTTTAAATTCAATGTATTGATGACAGTACCCTTGTCTCCCAATTTAGATCAGAAAAACCTTTACCAGCGACTGATACTTATCATTGCAGAGAGGAGCAGATTACAACAATTAATCAACAGGAATTTGTTCCAATTTAATGTTGCAAAAACCCAACCAGCCACGTTTACCAAGAAAGCCAATACGGGCGGCGTGCCCTCACATCATTATGGCAGGATCGACCATTCCTTCATCCCCGTCAATTGGACTACTGGCTACTGAGTGTCTCGTCAACATATTCTGGCATGACCACTTTACTAACATCGCAAAGTCAGCCTCGTAGAAGCTTGGTACGCTATTTCGCAACAGAAAACTATATACACCGCAGCAGCTACGCTTGCTATATAAAGCGCAGATAAGACCATGCTTTAAGCATTGCTCACACACCTGGGGTGCCGCATCTAAGAACACCCTAAAGCTGCTGGATTTCATTCAGAAGAGAGATGTGCGTCTCGTCGGCGACCCGGAGTTGACTCGGGATCTGGATAGTCTGGAACACCGCCGGGATTTTCTTGTTTTATAGATATTTTCACGGCAGATGTAGTAGGCAGTACTTGGCTCGCATCTTCCCTCCCCCGTACCCGTTCGTTGTTCGACTGGAAATACCTAGAACGTCGCTTTACAAGGACCCCTTTGTCTGGCGCAGTGCATCACTGTGGGACCCACTACCAAGACATCTGTTTCCCCCTAATTACAACCTACAACTGTTTAAGAACTGTGTCAATCAACATGACGCACGAGCGTCGAGTACCATATGATCTTTTTTTAGTGTGTGTGCCACTGCCATAAAAAAATAAAAAACAAATAAAGCAACATATATGGATTAAAAACAGCATTTCTGGTTCCGCACACGCTTTGAAATCCAAATTGTCTAGACTAGCTGACTTATTTATACCTTTTACACGTGCTTACGTGAAGACTAGGACTAAAAAGAGGCGAAAAGGCAGTGAAATTCGCAATTAATTAATGACTTCAAAATATTTACCGAAACAAAAAGAGCCTTTTACATCATTGTGCATTAAAATATCGTAGGAAACCGGAACAGCTATTGTCAGAAAATAAATAGGGAAACAACGAAAAAAGATAAGCTTACAGAGAGAAGAGGCATTTTCATTTATCTTCATTGTTAACAGCTTATTGCCTCGTGCATTCGCTAGTTATTTATTGACCCAGAGCCATGGAGTGAAACAAAGAACTTACTTAATTAAACTGGCCGGAAAGTTTTACTCATATTATGCACAAAAAATAATATATATACTTATTTCTTGTTGGATTAATAGACATATCACTTACGGAACATATGGAAAAATTTGAAGATATTACAATGCCGACGTTAAATAATTAATAACTTCCCTAATAAGTATCTCAAGACATGTGTAAAACGTGACTTAATGCAAAATTGCGCTCTTGCTTAAAATTATGAAATGTGATTCACTGTATACGTAGAAGAAGACTAGGCAGGTTTGTGGCTGCGGGGTCTAAAAGGGTACCCCAGGGGTAGCTACAGAATAATTCGAAGTTAGAGAGAATGCACCTTAGGGCCAATAAACTTCTCAGCGAACGTTGTGTCGCTAATTTTTTTATTTCGTGTTGCCGATATATTTTTCTTTTGTTATAGCCAACATAGTAAGTATATTTTTATTTATTTAAGTCAATGGTAAATTACCCATCCAAAATTACATCTGTTTCGTTTTATTCTTGTCTACGTAGTTCCCTTTAATTTTTTGTTTACTCAAATTATCCATTTTTAACTGGAATTGTGTAACCAGCTTTAAGCGTTGGGTGCCAAATGTGTAACCTTACTTGTTAGTTGCTCATTAGGCGTTCCATATGCCAAGTTAACTCAGCGGATTATTTTTTTTTAAAAGGCGTGGGTCTAGGTCTTGGCAATTAGGTGCGGGCGCCACTAAATTTTTAACTAGAAATTTATCAATGATTATGATCATTGAAAATAGGGTTATACAATTTTAAAAAAATCCCATTTCATCTGGGTTCCCTTTCTGTTACATCCTTGACCTGTGTATGTTGTCTTATGAATTCGTTTGCCTTCCTATAACTTAAAGAAATACCCATCATTGTCCTTTCCATACCTCTTTGTGTTGTTTTTAATTTTTGTATTGTCTGTTTTGTAAGGGTCCACGTCTGCGCCCCATATGTTAATACTGGTCGAACACTTTTGTGCGCATTCGTTGAGGGATCTTTTTATTTTTTAGTATCCCTGGGAGTTTGCCGAAAGCTGCCCAGCTTAGACGCCTTCTTCGTTCTATTTCGACATCTTTATTTCCTTTTCCAAATTGTATTTGTTGCCCAAGGAATATATTCTTCTGGGCTCATGATTTTAGTTTTCAGCATGTTCATTTTTAATCCTACATTTTTTATTTGCTTTTCTAATTCTAGCATTCTGTCAAGGTCTTCTTTGTTGTCCGCAATTATCACCATATCATCAGCAAAGCTCAGGTGATTTAGCCTTTCTCCATTGATGTTGATACCTCTATTTGACCATTCAAGTTGTTTGAACACGCCTTCTAGCGCCAGCGTAAAGAGCTTTGGGGACAATATGTCTCCTTGACGAATGCCTCTCTTTATTGGGATTGGTTGGGTATCCTCGTGTATTCTTATTGTAGCTGTTGCTTTTTCGTATATGTTTTTAATCAGGTCCCTGTATCTACTATCTATACGTGCGTCATCCATTTCTTTCATGACTGCCCAGTGTTCTATGCTATCAAAGGCTTTTTCGTAATCTACGTAGACCATGAATAAAGCTAGATTGTATTCGGCTGCTTTCTCGATTAGGATCCTTATTGTTAGAAGATGATCTGTTGTGCTGAACCCTTTGCGGAACGCTGCTTGCTCTGGAGGTTGGTAGTAATCCAGTTTTTTTGTTATTCTGTTTGTTATTATCCTCATAAAAAGTTTATACAGATGGGAAAGCAAGCTTATGAGGCTGTAGTTTTCTAACAACCTTCTCGGTCTCCTTTTTTATGCAGTATGATCATGACTGCATTGTTCCAGTTGTCAGGCATCTTCCCTTCCTTTAAGCATGTATTATATAGTTTTGTTAACTTTGGGATAACTATATCTTGAGCTTCCTTTACCATTTCTATGAGGACATTGTCTTCACCCGGGCTCTTGTTATTCTTCATGCAACTTACAGCGTGGATTACCTCCTCCTTGTCCTTTGAACCTACTTTTATAACCTTTCTCTCCATAATTTCCTCTGGCTTTACCACTTTTGTGTCATATAGGTTTTCATAGAACGTCGTAGTTATTTCTATTATTTTGTCTTTATCTCTTTCTTCTTCTTTTTTTTTGTCTTTAATAGCTATTGTTTACCTTCTTTCCATTTCAAGCATCTCATATTTTTGTTCTTCTCTATGATATCTTTAGCCATTTCCTGACAGTAATTTTCAAGATCCTCTCTTATCATCATTCTTGTTTCTCTTCTTGTTTGTCTATACTCATCAGTTGCATATTTGGCCTCTTTATACATTGATCGTCGTTCTTCTATCTTTTCTTTGGTTTCTTTTATTATTTTGCTGATCTGTGTATGTTTTTTCTCTGCTACCATCGTTGATGCTTTCGTTATGGCCACTCTTATGTTCTTTTCCTGATCATTTATTTCTAATGATGTGTTTTCGGTCTTTTCAAAGTAATGATGTATTTCTTCCTGATATTTCTCTTTATTTTGTTTCAGAACAGTTGTGTCTATACTTGACCTAGCTGTCTGTCCATACGTTCTCCTACTTTGTCTTTGTTCTACCTTTATTTTCGCTCTGACCATACGATGGTCGCTGCCAGTTCAAGGCTGTTATATCGCATATGAGTTCTTTATCGCTGGAAGGGATGTAGTCAATCTCATTTCTTGTGTTCCCGTTTGGGCTTATCCACGTCCACTCTCTTTGTTGTTTTTTATTATAGAAAGTATTTATAGCATAGAGTCTTTCTTTTTCCAGCATATTTACTAAAAGTATCTTACTAAACTAGCTTTATACGAAATATCAAAGTGATACCCGGTCAAGTACATATGTATAGGTATAGCCGGTAAATATAGGTAGGCATAAACGAAGTGATTATTAATCAAACTTAACCTAAAATAATCCTGTGGTAGCGACAATATCATTAGACCAATAAACAGTCACTCAATTATTTCAGATCATCAAGATAACCTGTGAGGTAAATATGTACATTTATAGCCGTTAAATATCTATAGGTAAACGAATTGAGTTCAAGTCGATTCCGATATCAAGGGAACAAATTAAATTTGCAAATTTCCAGTTATATGAGCCAAATTACTGCCATTAGCTTTACAGCCAAGTACAGTAAAAATAAATCAATCAGCTATCCTCACACTAGCCAAATGAATTCTCTAACTGAGGTAATATCAGATATAGTAAATGTAAAATTAAGTATCTCTGCAGCAACAATGAAAAAGAGCAGAATTAAATAGAATTCACAAAATTAGATGACCCACAGCCTTTTTAATGGTAAGTTCGATATGAAAAATAGCCAGATTAATAAATGAAATGAGAAATAACGAGAATAGAAACGATAGACATCAAACGGCCTACAGTCATTTATAAATTCATTAATTAAAACGATAAGATATATGCGATATTGAAGGCAAAAAATCTACAGTCGTTTAACTATAAATTCATTAACTAAAATGATGTATAACGACAATATCGAAAATAAAGGTCCTTAATTAAAGTAAAATAGATTTTACTTGTATCTGATAGATTTGCAGACTCTAACGTTTCCTGAGAAGGTACGTCTCCACCATGTGGTGGTATCACCTTGACGAAAAGGCCGCTGCACGGCGGACTGGCGCCGGAGCTAGCTAGGTCAGCATCAAAAGGCCGCCGACGTATGTCACCCCAAAAGGAGGAAATTCTATCTCATAGAAGGAATTATATCCCACAGAAGGGCCCTTTAAAAAAAGGGGTTCACCACACTAGTTCATCACACAACCTTTATAGCCGATATGACCGATAATTTTAGAAAATATACATTCTACTTAATTTGTCAAATACTGCAACGACACAATCAGACGGTAGTTAGTAATCCTGAGGCTCAAACATAGCAACGATAAATTATGACATTGAAAAACTGCCTGTTCGCCTTGAGTGTTCCGGCGAGAAGAGCTATCAATTCTCTCAGAAAGTGGCGCTGCAAACAGATTTACCCTTTGAGCCACTCGGAACACCGGAATTAAGGTCGCGAGAAGTAAGGTAGCGAGAGTATCGATAACGCAAATCGACCAGTAAAAGGAGAAATCTCACTACTGTATTTTGTAGCATTTACAACGTTACAATTGGCCATGTGGTGCAAAATGAGGTAGTACCCAGTCCTGCTCCTTCCATACAGAACAATACTTAACTAAACGTTTGTTTGTTCTAGATAGTACGTAATTACGTACGCAAAACTGAACCACAAAATCCATGGAGCATGCCGTTTCATTAGTCGTTAATGGAGAAATGGGCTACAAAAGAGCTGCCCGGCATTTCCTCAAGAAGGAAATGATGACAACACAGAACTGCCGAAAAAATTCATTGTGTTGATTTTGTTACTCAAATTTCCTCGTTTTAGTTTCTTCGGGTTTCTTTAAATGTCCTAGACGAAACGGGAAAAACAAGAGAATAAAATAAATGTGAAAACAAACTCGGAATATGTTATTTTGGGACAATTAACCTTACCTTACCTTACCTTATAATTTTTACTTCATGGTGAAAGATAATTGCAAACATCCATCATCGTAAATTGCCGTATTATTTCGATCTAAAATTGATTTTTGATAGTATTACTATGCGCGTGTCGTAGAAGGCGAATATTAGCCACACTATTGTTTGACCACTTAGCGATGTGCATTCCGAACTATATTTTTTATCGATCTATGATTTATAAATATTTTTTTGGGACTGCTTCTTGTTGCTTGTCATTGTTCGTGGGAACAAGTTGTTAGGAGTGCGTGACTGAAAACTTGGACCGATTTTTATAAGAGAAATGTGGCATGTTGTCCATAAAGATTGGCTAGTTTAATTTTCTCTAAAAGAACTTCGGCATGGATTTGTTCATAAGCTTATTTTCCTCCTTTGCCACTATCATCGATAGAAAATGAGCAGGGCTCACTGTTCAGGAGTCTGCTATTGCGATTGGCAGTAAGGCGTCGTGCTATAACAGTGTTTGATGAAATATCCATGTGGACATCTTCTACCACACCCACTTTGAATATTAGACAGTACTTCTTCCCTACCTTTAGTGTATTGTTTACTGCCTAGTCTCACTCCGTAACTGGAATTTTCACTATCTTCGTCAGGTGCGTTGCATTTTTGTAACTGTCGCCTTTTTCTACTCTCACGTGGATTGCAGAGGTCCTATCTCGTCTACGTTTTGAGGCAGACTAGCTGATTTCAGCATTATTATATTTAAAAGGCCCTTCACAGGTAAAATGTTGATTTTTTCGTTATTTTTTTCCATAACTCTAATTGCTCCTTGAAAATGTTGATATTTTACAAGATTTTCTTGCATGCTTCCTTTCCTTCGGTATTCTTACTCAATAATCCTTAGTGTTCATTGGTTGCATACGTTTCCTCTGAGAGTTGTCTGGCAGGCTGCCAACGACTTTCCATATATTAGATCGGCATCGGCAGATCATACCGTGAAAGAGATTTTTTTATAAATATTTTAATTGTTGTTTAATTGATACCACGTGAGTCAGCCTTTGAGTCTTTATATTTTATTTTTTTCTTTTGCAAACATAATTTCACCATATATGAGACCAAAGTTTCAGACCATTTTATGGTCTTGGTTTTTTTAAAGTGATACCCTAATATTCGATTACTTTTGTTTAACTTAAAACAAGTTAAGAGTTTTTTGTATTATCATAATTGACTAACTTAAAAACGCTCTAAGTCATACTATTTTTAATTTTACACTTGTTTTACCTAACGTATCTAACTAGAATATAGCTAGTTAGTACTGTGTCCTAGTAGACTTGGAAGTGTTAATGGAACATGATCATGTTTTGGGTAGTTCCGGAGATAAAAGGGGAGTAATTGGTAATTAATTTCAATTAATTGGGCTCAATAATTATTGAACCATCTTGCCCTATATGTTTATTTCGAAGTGATTTAACCTATGACATTATTGATATTTATATTTTTTATTGCGAAGCCTAAGCAAAAGCTAGTTCCAAATTACAACTTTGAGATTTTCAATTTTGTGCCGCCTACAAATCAATGGCTTCTCCTAAATATATTTAACCCTTCTAGACTGGTATTTGAGCTATAGCCTAATTTGCTCGCTTTGAAGACAACTCGTTCCGGCCTACTCATCTTTAACTGCAATTTTTTTTAACTTAACTTTATTCACTCTCAGTTTCTTCTAGTCTGAGGTGAAGACAGATAAATAAAGTTAAAAGATAACAGAGAGTATAGCAGTTTCTATTTTCGTTAAAATGGCAGTTCTCTGATTGGATAAAAAAAACACTAAATGGAATAGTCAAAACTAAACACGAACTGATACTTTCATATATTGTATATTTTAACATGACTGAAATGCAAATTAAGTGTGAAAATGTCCCTTTATGTTTTTAATGAAAGCCGAGTAATCCGCGTTATTTATGTAACACCACATATTCAGCCGAATAAATTCGCTTTGTATTTTGTTTCATTTTCACTGTTCTTTAAATATTCATATTTATTTTTTGCATACATATTTTAATTGGGATTCTAAACCCGTTTAATAAAGGAATTCAATATTTTATATTGCGGTATTATACAGTATGTATGTGTATGTAGATAAATTCATATGAATTATTTTTTATCTTATTTTGGGTACATTGTCATATTTATGGTTGACAACGTCAGTGGCGGTTCATGACCTTAAGAAGAGATGAAGCGCGGTACGAGGAATAATATACCATTTATTTCCGGAGGTGGTGGGAAAAGCCTGCCGCAGGTAGCCCACCGGAGGTGAAACATTTTTGGGATGACGCGGCGCACCCAAATTGCTTAACACTCAAAGTGGGTCTGGTAGAAGATTTCCACAAGGATATTTCATGAAACACTATTCTGCCACGACGGCGACGCCTTACTGCCAATCGTAATAGCAGTGAACCCTGTTGAATTTCTATCGATGAAGATAAAGGACGGAAATAAGGTTACGTACAAACCCAACCGGAGGTTCTCCCAGAAAAAATTAAACTAGCCAATCCCTATGAGAAACATGTCACATTTCTCTCATAAAAATCGATCCAAGTTTTCCGTCACATACTCCTAGCAACTTGTTCCCACGAACAATGAGAAGCAACAACAAGTAGTCCCGAAGAACAAATATTTATAAACCAGAGATCGATAAAAATCATGGTTCGGAGCGCACATCGCTAGATGACCGAACAATACTGTGGCTAAAATTCGCCTTCAACGACACGCGCAAGGCAAAAAATATCAAGTCCAGATAATCATTTGATTTCCGAAATGTCATAATCACGCAAAGAAATTAATAAAGTTGAGTGCGATATTATCGAAAATCTATTTAAAACCGAAATAGGACGGGATTTTATGATGATGGATGTTTGCAATTATCTTTCATCATAAAGTATCAATTATTATAAGATAAGGTAAAGTTAACTGTCCCAAAATAACATCTCGCGAGTTTGTTTTCATGCTTATTTTATGCTCTTTTTTCCCTTTAAAAGCCTTAATCAACCCCGTTTCTTCTAAGAAAGTTAAAGAAACGCGAAAACCGAAAAGAAGAAAGTTTGAGTAACAAAATCAACGCAATGATTTTTTTCGGCAGTTTTGTGTTCTTCAAAATTTCCATTGGTTTTTTTTCGATGAGCTCCCGTTGCGAACGGACGTTGAGTACGATATAGAAGAAAATCCGTGAAAATACTAACATTTTCCTTTGTTAACTAGCCCCCCAGGTTAATAATAAAGAATTATCAACGTAGAGAGATCTGAGGTAGGATCAAATCAGTTATTGTTTTGTAAAATATTAAGAAATTGGTTGAAATTTGTGCTAGGTCAGATACAGGTTAGAGTTAGATATCGTAAATTTGCAAACACGTGTCTAAACGATTGCGAGTCGTGATAGGCGACTTGTAATCGTATGAAATAATTTTATGGATGGATGGAAAGGTTGGAGAGTCTCTGGGACATATCGCAGATAGAACTGTCACTTCTTTAATTTTGCTTTGAGAAATGCTTAGTTTACAGCATCGAATTTACTTAATTAAGCGCTACGGCATTGGTGATGTTTCTTATCGTCACACAATTGAATTATTTCACCAAAAATATCCTAAATTTCAAGTCAGTCGACAAAGTTTAAAAAACTTCTACTTAAATTTGATCGAACCGGAGATGTGAAAACCGTAAAGACGCTGAAAACAATCCACAATGAAGATAACGCAGCGACACTGTTAGTTTTTGATTCAGTAGCAGAAAATCCCAAGCTATCACTAAGAAAGAGGTCTGATCAATTGAATACTGGCAAGACACATATTCATGCAATTTTAAAAGAAAATAAATTTACAGCCTACAAGCCGAAAATTATAAACACGTTAGAAGATAGCGATGATGCGCTCCGGTTGGATTTTTGTCTGGAAATTGGAAAAAGAATTCTTGAAGATAGACAGTTTCACAAACATATTATTTTTTCCGATGAGTGCACTTTTAGTACAAAATATGGAGTCGTGGCTTCACAAAATTGTCGCTTTTGGTCACAAGAGAATCCAAATTTTACTATTACTTCACGAAGTCATAAGTACAAAAAAAGTAAATGTTTGGTGCGCTATTACTTTCAACCGAATAATAATTGGTCACTATTTTTTACAAAACAATTTAAATCAAAATTCATACTTTTTTCTCGTCCGAATTTGAAAATGAAAATTTAGAGTACAGATACAAAGCTTATTTTCAACAAGATGGATGTCCTGCTCATTCAACACTTCAGGTACGAAATTGGCTAGACAGATAATTTCCTGAAAAGTGGATAGGTAGGTTTGGTCCTATTTACTGGCCACCCAGGTCCCCTGAACTCACGGCATGTGATTTCTTCCTTGAAGCTGCTGCCCAAATAAATCAAAACATTATTAATTTTGTGTATGAAAAATTCAAAGCACATTTGGAAAAATGTGTTGAAGTCGGGGACTTACAAGTACAATGATTCCCTTCTTCCTTTAATTGGTTTCATTGTATTTATGCTTTTATTTTCAATGTAACTAACTGTACCTTGCAAAAATAAAAACAATTGAAATTTTAGATTTTGTCTGTGCAGCAACTTTATCAGATAGCATTTTATTTATAAATAAGAAATAGAGGTAGTTTACCCTTATGACAAATACATGTTTTGAAATATTCTGAGCTCCCTGTATAAGAAAAACATTTTTTTCCAACGGGAACTGTATTTTTCAAACAAGCTAAATTTTTTATGTAGAATTACTTTTTATCGAAAACCTAAACATTTGGTCAGTTTGTGGTGTAGGTAACCTCATCTGAGAACACCCTGTATAAGTACACCAAAATCAAAGAAATCTAAGAAAGTATGTACGTATCTAAAGTACAATTTACTAGTTGCCTATCTATATTTATGAGTAACAGAAAAAAACATTTTCAAAACAGGTCTTATATAGTTTATAATAATTTCAAATTCACCAACCAGCCGCGCCGGGGATTTACCTAAAAACTATAGACTAGCTAGAGGAGCGTTACTATGCAGTTTTTTTTTATTTTAATATGTTTTTAGTTTATTTTTTCTTATATAAAAAAGTAGTTAACTTACATAGGTCGGTATGTTTTTAAGTAAACTTAATCCTTTCAAACAGAATCCTTCACTTGCAGCCAATAGCCAATAATCTACCTGCACTCTGCAAAGTTTATTTACAATCATTTATATTTTTTGCTCAGGAATGCGCCTCATGAAAGGGTTCTTAGCTTTACTTTCGAAAATATAAAATATTATGTAGAGTAGACTATACTGACTACTACTCTACTATCTGATATCTTTTTTACTTGCCAACCTCCCTACCAATTTTGTTACCTCTAAAAAGATTTTTTTGTGACTTTGTTGTTTAAATTAATTTTTAAAAAATTTTAAAAAATCGACACTTTGTTAAGTTATTAAAATTATTTATCTGAAAAACCCAAAAAATCTAATTAATATTCATTAAAGTGGTAATATCCCAAAATAGGTCGAATTTATAATACCGAAAGTTTTCAAAAAAAAAATAAAAAAATTTTTTTTAAGTGCACGAGACTCTCGGCGAGACCGACACCAAGACCGAGACCACAAAATGTCTAGTCTCGGCGAGACCGAGACGAGACTCGAATACTCGAGACTTTGCGAGACCGAGACCTCAATAGTCTCGTCTCGTCTCGGCGAGACCAAAGCACTATCTGAGTCGGTAGTAGATATATACAAAGTTAAAAGATTCAATAGAAGAACGGTGAATGAAAATAATGAAGTGGAATATGTTAAAACTGGCACATGTCTTTTTACTTTTAAGTGTAAAACTGTTCCGAGAAATATCAATATATAGCAGAAATAGAAATAGCAGTCGAACCGTATATTATGCCTGTAAGGCAATCCTCTAATTGCTTGCTATATGGTCATACTAAAAACCAGTGTAGAGGGAAGAAAAAATGTCAAACTTGCGGTAAGGCGGAACATGAGGAATCCTGTAAATGTAATTGTGAATGTGATGCTCATATTTCAACTTTTAATAAAGGTATAAAATGCATACATTGTGACAGTCAAGATCATAAATCTACTTATAAACAATGCCCTGAATATCTGCGGCAACAGAAGGTAAGAGCATACATGTCATTAGAAAGTATTTCTTTTTTGACGCAAATCAAATGTTACTGAAGATAAATAAAAATAAAAGCTTCGTTCGTTATGCTGAAGACTTTCCTGAATTAAAAAATAATAAACCAATAAACCAATTCTAAACTTTACACAAATTAGTCAGAATAGGCAAATATTTAATGAAAAGGAAAAAATTTACATGATGCAACAGTAGTTTGCTACCATATACACGGTGAGCAAAATTAAATTGGAACCTTCTTTAATGCTTAATAACTTTTTTATTTTCAAAGAATTTCCTATAATTTTTGGATATGTTATGGCCTAAGGCATTGGGATTAAAAATAACTTTGCAAAGAGGGTCTGCTTCAGTGGCGTACTGAAGAGGCGGTATTTTTCAAAACCAATGTATTTCAGGTCGTTGCAGAAATCGCCCAAATGAAATAAAGATGTAAAAATGGGCAGAAAGGATTTGAAACGGTTCGGAATATTGACCATTAAAAAACCAGGTCAATACAAATAAAATTAAAATTTATACTTTAATTTTGGGAAAACCATGTCTTATGGGCAATGGAACCTTTTTTAATGCTTAATAACTTTTTTATTTTCAAAGGATTTTTTAGCATTTTTGGATATGTTATGGTCTAAGGTATTGGGATTAAAAAGAACTTTGCAAAGAGGGTCTGCTTCAGTGGCGTACTGAAGAGGGGGTATTTTTCAAAACCAATGTATTTCAGGTCATTGCAAAAATCGCCCAAATGAAATAAAGATGTAAAAATGGGCAAAAAGGATTTGAAACGGTTCGGAATATTGACCATTAAAAAAACAGGTCAATACAAACAAAATTAAAATTAATACTTTAATTTTGGGAAAACCATGTCTTATGGGCAAAATAAAATTGGAACCTTCTTTAATGCTTAATAACTTTTTTATTTTCAGAGGATTTTTTAACATTTTTGGATATGTTATGGTCTAAGGTATTGGGATTAAAAAGAACTTTGCAAAGAGGGTCTGCTGCAGTGGCGTACTGAAAAAAAGGTATTTTTAAAGCCAATGTATTTCAAGTCGTTGCAAAAATCGGCAAAATGAAATAAATATTTAAAAATGGGCAAGAAAGATTTGAGACAGTTCGGAATATTGACCTTTCAAAAACCAGGTCAATACAAACAAAATTAAAATTTATACCTTAATTTTGGGAAAACTATGTCTTGTGGGCCAAATTAAATTGGATCCTTTTTTAATGCTTAATGACTTTTTATTTTGAAAGGAATTTTTATCATATTTGAAAATGTTATGGCCGAAGATATTAGAATCAAAAAAAAAATTGCAAAGCGGGTCTACTTCAGTGGCGTTTTGAATATAATTAAAATTTTTAAAATAAAAAAAATTACAATTTTAGATTTTAATGTACGCCACTGAAGTAGACCCGTTTTACAAAGTTATTTTTGAATCTAATATTTTAGGCCATAACATATTCAAAAATGATAAAAAATCCTTTGAAGAAAAAGTCATTAAGCATTAAAAATGGATCCAATTTAACCTGGCCCACAAGACATGGTTTTCCCAAAATTAAAGGGTAAATTTTAATTTTGTTCGTATTGACCTAGTTTTTTAATGGTCAATATACCGAACCCTTTCTAATCTTTTTTGCCCATTTTTACATCTTTATTTCATTTGGCCGATTTTTGCAACGACCTGAAATACATTGGTTTTGAAAAATACTCCCTTTTCTGCCACTGAAGTAGGCCCTATTTGCAAAGTTCTTTTTTATCCCAATACCTTAGGCCATAACATACCCAAAAATGATAAAAAATCCTTCGAAAATAAAAAAGTTATTAAGCATTAAAAAAGGTTCCAATTTAATTTTGCCCACAGTGTAGTATTAAAGTGAGCATCAATAAAAATAGAAAAGCTCTGTCTCCTGTATTACCGGGGTATGATAGGGATAGTTTAAATAAATGCATAAACCAGCAACCGACTTGACTAAAATTATCGGGACCAGTTTATAGCTTCAGAGCATCACCTTCAACAGGTATGAATTCACCTTCAATAGATAGTGAGCACCCACAGGACATGTGGGAGTCTAATGTGGACAAAGATACAATTAAAAACAATCTGTCACAACAATTAGACAAAATGTCAAGAACAGACGTAATATTAACACAAAATTATATTCAAAATATATCAGAATTTTCATAGAAAGTGAGTAGCAGTCCTATGGAATTTGGTTGATGGTATGTCACTTAAAATAATACAGTGGAATATACGTAGCTTATTTTCTAACCTTAGTAACCTCAAAATATTAATAAAAGAGCAGAATATAGAGATCATAGTGTTAAATGAAACCTGGCTAAAAAAATCTCATAATTTCAGGCTAAGTAGATATATTCTAGTCCGAGAGGATAGACCAGATGGCAAAGGACGCATAGCCTTTCTGATCAAAAATGATATTAATGATATTAAATTTACATGTTTGAATTTGGCACATTTCCGAGAAATGTTCAAATTTAGGCAGTAAGAATTAGCAAGATAAATTTAACATTAATAAATGTATATAATCCTCCTAATGTAGAAAATGAAAAAAAACACTGAAAAATATATTAAACTCTTTCTCTCGTCTAAAAATAATAGTGGGAGATCTTAATGCACAACACCCAGCATGAGGAAGTGCAATAAGTAATTTAAATGGTAAAGTCGTTAATGAGATGATAGAAAGTCTTAATCTAATAATACCAAATGATGGACGGAAACAAGGTTTACTGCCCTACAGATACAAAAAAGGTAGATTGGATATATTATCAGGGATGGTTTTTAATTAGCATGTTAGAAAATCCCATAGACTCTTACGAGAGCTTTGAAAAGACCATACAAAATATAGCAAACCAAACTATCCTTATAAAAAATATCTATTCAGAGAAAAAAATAATAAAAAAGTCACCCCCTGGTGGGATGAGGAATGTTCGGATGTATTAAGGGCTAGAAGGGAAGCTATATGAGTTTTTAAGAGTAGATTAGATAGTTACTTAAATACAAAACAAATTATAGCAAAAACTAGGTAAACATTAAATAGAAAAAAAGAGAGAAAGCTTTCAGGAATTCTGTGGAAATATAAATCGGAGCACACCGATAGACAAAATTTGGAAAACAATTAAAATGTTTTCCAGCACTAAAATTGCTGGTTTAAGGAATAAACTACCTTCTACAAGTACTTGGTTAGGAATTTTAGATAATTTGAATCAAATAAATATTGACCCTGAATTTAAATTAAAGGAAATGAATTGTGAAAGGGATAATTGCGTAACCCTAATAGAGTATAATTATGCCATACAAGGGAAAAAGACACTGCTCCAGGTCTAGACAGTATATACTATTCTATGCTTAAGTATCTACCAAAAAATGGGGAAAGACAAGTTAATAGAAATCTTTAACAAATGTTTGATGGGTGGAGAAATTCCAACTCAATGGAAACAAAGTTTAATTAACTCCAACAATATTGATCCGAATATATCAAAAAGTTACAGGGCAATTGCAATGAATTCTTGTGTGAGTAAGTTATTGGAACATGTCTTGAAAAACACGATTGAGTGGCAACTTGAAAATGGTGGAAAACTTCCATGTAACCAAATTGGATTTCGTAAAGGGAAGAGATGCTTAGAGAATCTCTCAATTTTAACACTTAATATACAGAAAAACTTCCAAACTAAACTTTTTACGATTGCAGTATTCCTGGACATAACAGCAGCTTATGATCACGTTAATATACACAATATATACAATATAATGATAGAATCTAAAATACCAGTAGAAATTTCAAATCTTTTATATAGTTTATGAAATAACCGAGAGGTATATTTGTTGGATAAGGAGGGGAACATTTTGGGTCCAAGGAACTTAACAGTGGGCATAGCGCAAGGGTCACCGTTGAGCCCAGTTCTTTTTAATATATATACTCATAAAATACAAATAGCCTATGTAAGGAAAATTTAAAACTATTACAGTATGCTCATGACTTGGTTCTCATTGCAGGAGGCAAGGACATAAAATACCTTATGGATGCAATAAATAGTACATTAACAGACATAGCATGTTGTAATATGTATTGAATGCAGTGGAATGTATTCGCGAAAACACATGCAAGCTGCTGTATATCCACTATAATACGGCTTTTGTTAAATATATCCTGGTTTTTAGTTAGATAAAGCAAAATATATCGTAGAAAGTGCTGACAAATTACAGGCACGTATTACAACAAGTAATATTTCACTTTTCGCATGGCCCTCCGCTCGCTCTGCTCGCTACGCTACAGATGAGTCTGTAGATATGCCTTTTAAACCAAAAAAGCACTTGATCCCTTTGGACAATATAAAGTATAATGGGGAAGATATCCCATGGGTTTCAGAAACGAAATACCTTGGAGTCACATTTACTGACAGGCTAAATTGGATGAAGCATATAGATACAATAAGTAATAAGGCAAGTAAAGGAATTAATATAATGAAAGCGATAACGAGAGTATGGTGGGGTGCGGACCCAAAAGTATTGTTAGGGATACAGAGGGGAATAGTAAGATCCCATCTAGACTATGGATGCCAATTGATAAACCCAACAACTAAGAATAGTAAACACAAACTTGACAAGACTTAGTATCAAGCACTAAGGATAGCGCTGGGATGTATGAAGTCAACTCCTGTTAGCAGAAAGTAGTGAAATTTCATTAGAATTCAGAAGATTATGGCTAGTAAAAAATTTGTTTTAAAAAATTTCTTTATGTACCACAATCCGGTGATAGAAGCCATTGAAGAGTTGAACGCACTAAATAGAACAACCGGGTATTTTTCCTATAGGGAAACCCCATATTTTTTAAAATTATTTGAAGAGATCAATCAATATGAAGAAGGCATGAAAACATAATATGATAAACTGCCGTGTTACACATTTGATAGGATATATCAGATGATGACAGTGCCTATAATAAGAACTGGGATAGGCAAGCAAGAGACAAACATCGAAGGAAAAATTCTAGCTTTTAAAAATACCGAAGTAGAATCGTTCTATCACTTTTCTACTGATGCTTCTGTAGATAGGGAGTCTAAGGAAGCAGGCTTTGGGGTTCACTGCCCAAACCTTGAATACAATTTTTCATCGAAGTTACCAAAATATATTCAAATATGCACGGCGCGGCGGAGATAGTTGCAATACACAAAGCAGTTACAGTGTGCCTTGAAAAAGCATCCATAGAGTAATTATTTTGAGTGACTCTCAAAGTGCGATAAAAAGACAGGAAATAACAATAAAAAGTAATTAAATGAAGGGTAAAGGCTGTGTGCATGTACGAAACATAGCAATGAAACACCTCGTATATCATGCAAATTTTAATCCAAAAGGATCATGAAGAGCGTAACAGAGCGCTTTCGGCCGTAGCCATCATCAGTGTTACCTGAAAGTAAGCAAAAGAACCCCTTGTCAGTGGTGAGTCAAGGAATATTGTTGAATTTAGACATTGTTTATTTTTGGTAAATAAATTTTTTTTTTTTTGAAAATGAATACTGTTGTGCCCAGTTATAAACTTGTTGGGATTAAAACGGTTTTTTATTACAAAAAGGGGGATTAACTAAAGTAATTAATCAGAATGAAGGTTTTTTTGTGTCATTTTTATACGTGAGAAAGAAAATGGTGGACCTCTTTTACTTACTTGTCAGTAGACAAAGGACATATCCATGGATCAAACACAACAAAAATCGACAATGATCACAATTACATATCACACATTGTGCGTCAAATTATGAGAAATGGTTCACATAATTTAGATTAAAATAAAAGTTAAAATATACGAAAATACAACAAAAGCATGGTACAAAGACTCGTGCTTTTGGATGACACATTAAATGTGTCGACTGTCACTAATGACAGTCTTGACAAGCAGACTGATGACACTTATATGCCGAAAGACGGCGGTAATTTTAAATTTTAAGTTTTAAAAAGACAAATATTAAGTTGAAAGATAAAAGCAGATGAAGTTACTGCAGCGGTCCGAAATTAACCTAAAATACAAAAGGGCTGCTACTATGCCAGATGAGACAAACAAAAGCCATAATACGCATTGAATGGCTAAAATGCAATTCAGTACTTGAGAAATCGGTTGACTGTGATGGCTTGCAAGTTGGTTTGAAGGAAAATGCTTGATCAAGTGAAAGTAGAGGACTAACTTAGAGATGAGATTAGCCTAGGCTAGCTCAACTCGACGGATAGAACAGAAAAGAAAAGAGATGAAAATAACCTCAGTTAACTCAACTCCCAGAGGACTAGCTTAAGAAGGGATGAAATTAGCCTAAGCTAAATCAACTTGAAAGATAGAGAAAGAGGAAGACAGATGAAAGATAAAAGTGAAATAAAAATTAACTTAAATTACATTGTTGTAGTAGAAGACAGGAGAAATTATTTGAAATGGAAAACGCTTGATCAAGCGGCCCCCCCAACATTCAAGTGTATGGGCAAAGGTTAATTCAGTCGAGAAGCCTTCTGTGCAAAGGGATATAAGATCTGTTGAGATTGACCTGAGTGTTGAGGCAATGGTTGTTTGTGCGCAGCTCGCTGTTGATCTCGATGTCCTCCATGAAATCCAGCCTATTGAAGTTTTTTGATGAAATGTTATGCAAAATTTTTGAATCGGAATGAGGGCTGAAGTTGTGGTTATGATTGCGCAAATGTTCTCCGAAAGCAGAATTGTTTCTGTTCAAATGTTCGTTGATACGGACCTTCAATGGTCTACATGTCCTACCTATGTAGGTGCACTCGCAAGAGTTGCACGACAACTTGTAAATACCACTTTTTGAGAATATATCTATTTTATCTTTAGTGTTATTTAAAAAGGTTTGTAATTGATTTCTGTTTTTAAAGGAGAGTTGAGAATTACTGACAAATTGGTGAATTATTTTGGAAATCTTGCTGTTGGTTTCTAAATCAAAAAAAGGGATGGAAAAGTATTTTTTCTGTGAATTATCAATTAGACTGTGAGAAAGTTCTTTTCTTAGTTTTTTGAGTTTTGTCTTGTTAATTAAAGTGTCAACAAGACTAGGATCAAAATGGTTGTTGAACGCGATTTGTCTAATTATATTTACCTCGTATTATGGCTTTTGTTTGTCTCATCTGGCATAGTAGCAGCCCTTTTGTATTTTAGGTTAATTTCGGACCGCTGCAGTAACTTCATCTGCTTTTATCTTTCAACTTAATATTTGTCTTTTTAAAACTTAAAATTTAAAATTACCGCCGTCTTTCGGCATATAAGTGTCATCAGTCTGCTTGTCAAGACTGTCATTAGTGACAGTCGACACATTTAATGTGTCATCCAAAAGCACGAGTCCTTGTACCATGCTTTTGTTGTATTTTCGTATATTTTAACTTTTATTTTAATCTAAATTATGTGAACCATTTCTCATAATTTGACGCACAATGTGTGATTGTAATTGTCGATTTTTGTTGTGTTTGATCCATGGATATGTCCTTTGTCTACTGACAAGTAAGTAAAAGAGGTCCACCATTTTCTTTCTCACGTATAAAAATGACACAAAAAAACCTTGATTCTGATTAATTACTTTAGTTAATCCCCCTTTTTGTAATAAAAAATCGTTTTAATCCCAACAAGTTTATAACTGGGCACAACAGTATTCATTTTCAAAAAAAAATTTTTATTTACCAAAAATAAACAATGTCTAAATTCAACAATATTCCTTGACTCACCACTGACAAGGGGTTCTTTTGCTTACTTTCAGGTAACACTGATGATGGCTACGGCCGAAAGCGCTCTGTTACGCTCTTCATGATCCTTTTGGATTAAAATTTGCATGATATACAAGGTGTTTCATTGCTACAATAAAAAGTAAAGATCTGGATCACATATAACATATAATTTTTAACAAAGCAAAGCCTGATAGAACGAGATTAAATGGGTATGATATAAAGCTCTGTTGGATACCAGGACACTCCGGTATCAAGGGCAATGAAGAGGCGGATCGACTTGCTAATATGGGTAGAATATTAAATGTTCCTTATCCCATAGAATTGGATAGTAAGGAATATATTTCTGATACAAAGGAGAACCAGTTTAAAAGTTGGAAAGTAAAGGAAATAAATATGCCAATCTAACTCAAGAATTTTCAAGAAAACCCTGGTAAAAATTGCTTAATGGAATAATATCGTTCAACCCAAAGAATTCAGTTATCAAAATAAAGGTGAAGTTTCTAAAAAAAATAACATAAATATCTAACTCTAGGTTGATAATAATTATCTATCCTACTTTTAATCATTATCCTTTTTTATCCGAGCCATCATTTCAATGTGTAAAGCTCCTCGGATGCCAGGGAACGAGAAGAGTCTAAGTCCTGTGTTGTGCTATTTGTTTTACTAATTCTAACGTATTGTCTTTTAAGACTGGACAGAGGACACACCTCGATGCAGTCCGTTCACGGATAAACTAGCCCTGGCTTTATACCTACTGGTGAAGGCCAAGAAAGGAATTTAAAAAAAAATCCATTGTCATCTTTTCTTTCTTGAGGTAGTCTGAGGTTACTCAGCAGCTCTTTTGTAGCCCATTTCTCCTCAACGACTTATGAAACGATTTGCTCCCTGGATTCTGTCATTTTGTCGTTCAGTTTTGCGTACTTAATTACGTACTGTAAACGTACTATCTAGAATAAACACATATTTAGTATTATTCTGTAGGGAGGGAGTAGGACTGGGTACTACCTTATTTTGCAACACGTGGCCAATTCTAACGTTATGAATAGTACAAAATACAGTAGTGCGATTTTCACCTTTTACTGGCCGATTTGTATTATCGATACTCTCGCTACCTTACTTCTTGCGAGCTCACTTCGGGTGTTCCGAGCAGAATGAATCCGTTTGCAGCGCCACTTGACAAATGTGCTATATATTCTTTTCTGAGAGAGCTTATAGCCCTTCTCGTCGGAACACTCAAGGCGAGCAGGCAATTTTCCGCGTCAAATTTTATCGTTGCTATTTTTGACCCTCAGGTATAAGTACCGCCTGATTGTGTCGTTGCAGTGTTTGACAAATTAAGTAGAAAGTATATTTTCTAAAATGATCGTTCATATCGTCTATAAACATTGTGTGATGAACTAATGTGCTGACCCCCCTTTTTTAAAGGGTCCTTCTGTTGGATAGAATTCTTTCTATGAGATAGAATTTCCTTCTATGAGGTAGAATTTCCCCTATGTTTTTCAGGTTC
Source organism: Pissodes strobi (assembly GCA_016904865.1). Taxonomy (NCBI): domain Eukaryota; kingdom Metazoa; phylum Arthropoda; class Insecta; order Coleoptera; family Curculionidae; genus Pissodes; species Pissodes strobi. The sequence goes on along the minus strand of MU185770.1, from coordinate 52,339 downwards.
CATGCTCAATTTTTTTACCCAAAAGTCGTTAAAAAATCCTCAGTCAAACATATTTTAATATATGGAAGACGATTTAAAAAGTTGTTAACCGATTCTTCAGCTGTACTTAAGTCTAAATTTGAGAGATGGAATCAAGGAAAAATCTGTCCAAACCTAAGCTTCTCCTTAGTGCCTAAATCCAAGGAAACTTGAAGCGTCCTCCTGGGTGCTTCCTTCCAAGTAATTAAGTCAAATTTACAATAAATCCGTTCAAATAAGCTTATATCTGTCAAGTATCTAAAGTGATATTCCAGTGAAACTTGCGCACCGTTAAATCAATCAAGACGCTAAAATAATATCCAAATTAAACAGCCGATATGAATCCTAAATAAGACACAGCACAATGTAAGGCGATTCGGTTCTGTTCAGCTTGCATCGGTATCAGACGACTAATTTTCCCCGGGGCCACTCTTGAGAATAACGTGGTAAAGGCACCGATCTCCATATATGGATAAGCACAAACCGTCTGCATGCGTCGAAAAATCGTACCAATCATGGAGAAAAAAAACGGGTTCTGCGTCGGACAGAACTGAAAATAGGATAATTTTACTCATGCGCACAAACACCGAGAAGCGACAGAACGAAATCAGCTCATAAAGCTTTTACAGTTCGGTAATCAAAAATATTATAAAATTTCTCTGACCTTGCTTGTTGCTTGCGCTTGAAATAATTCTTTTTTCTCTGTTTGCCGTAATGGGTTTCGGCGTTTCGTTTCGTTCTCTTATTGAAGTACGTACGTGCGTCTGAGTGATTTATATTATCGTTTTCCTTGAAAATAACTAATTTACTCCTGGACATCTAGTTTAGTTTATTATTATAATAGTTCGTTATTAGTGTATTTTGTTAGTGTATAAGTTGGTGTAGACGTTAGGAATATGATTTAAAGACAAAAGACCTTAAAAGACAATGGCGTCAACTGCCAAGGTCAAAGAAAATACTCAACGGTGTTTGATTTGGTGTTGCCAAAATAAGGGTAAAATACCAGGGATTTCTTATTTTAAGTAAGTATCATTTTCTTTTAAGGATAACTGCAGCATTACATACAAAATATGGGAATAATATCTTAAAAAGGGTTTATTTACTGTCACGATGCATAAATAGCAGTGAGTTTATTCAGTTTTATCATTTTGTATTAAAAGAGTCTTCCTATAGGTAGGATGGATTTTAATTTACTTTGTTGAGGAGCTTTGATGCTCTAAACAGTTTTTTTTAGATCCTTAAATGGGTAATTCTTCCCCATACTTGTTTCTGCTATTTTAAAAGATTTTTAAAATTTGTTTTACATACCACATATATATGGGTTCAATAATATAGAAATGATCCGTGGGGAGAGCTTTAATTTTTTTCCAATATTTAGCCCCTTCTTTTAAAAATTTAAGACAGAAAAGTGTAGTGAGTGACGTAAAGTACAATTTGTATGTCTTTTCTATCTGTAAAGGTAAAGAAGAAATAAAAGAAGGGAGTAAAAATTGGAAAAAAATGTTAAAGCTTCCCCCACGGATTATTTCTATGCTGAACCTATAGAACAGTCTGTAAAATATTTTTAAAACAATCTAGTAAAATAGCAGAAACAGGTATACGGAACAATGAGGAAGTTTCATCAATTTTTCGATAGCCCATGAAAACTAAGTGGACACGTGTTTTTTCTTTTTTTCATAAGGCGAAAAATGAGGCAGATACGCCTTGAAATGTGCTTACCATGCATAGTATATCTATACAGTGTGGCCCAAATTGGGTATACATGTATGGGTATCTTGGAAACTATAAGAGATAGAAAATCGGTTAAATGGGGAAAGTTTTAGTTCATTTAATTCCCAATTTAATGCCATTTTGATAACGATTTGATCTTTTTTCGTTTTTGAGATATTTTGAAAAAATCAAAAAGTTGTATTTTCGAAAAAGCGCTGTAATTTTTTTATTTAAAGATATTTTTAAAATCTGTAAAAACATTGTTGGGACAACTTTTTATGCTCGATGCACCCATGCATTCAGTTTTTAGTTCTGACGTTTTGGTTATGAGAAACCAGCATCAACTTCTTTTTTTCTTATGGCGGCCGTTTTGTTTTTTAGCACATTTAAAAAGAACTTTTTTTTCCCTTTCTTGTGATGTATAACACTTCATAAAAATATTTTATTTTTATGTCAGAAAACGACAAATTTAATTTTTAGCTGGGTTGGCCATGACTGCGGAGGCCATTTGCGGTACAAAACAAATATTGCTAGTGTTTCATAGTTATTTTACTGAAAAATATACGAAACATTGATCAGACAAACATCGAATTTAACTTTTCATTTTTAGTAATTTTTGTTTTCATTAATATTTGTTAAAAGGTAAGTTTAATATTAGCTGCCCTGCCAAACATCATTAAAAAAATATCAATATGTTAAAATAGTTATTTGTGTATTTAGAGCGCAAAGTAACGGATTGCCGCTTGAGAAAGAAAGTTACTGCGCGACGCGTAGCGGAGCGCAGTAATCTTTCGAAAACGGCAATCTTACTTTGCGCTCGAAAAACACACAGAACTTTTTCTACAGCCGCATTTTTTAAAATTAAATGCACATTTTTCTCTATACTTATTCTGAAATTTGCGAATGACTGTCAGTTTTGACATATTATGTTCGGGCTTCGGGCATATTTAGAACAGGATTGCCAGCAACAAACTATAATAAACGCACGACTGTCATTTATTTATCTTCGGTTTCCATGACCATTCAGCACACTAGACGGAAAAAGCGAGAATTTCCTTTTCCATGTTCGCGCTAGAGCGCAAAATAAGGATCCACGGCATTAGTTGATTTTGCGATTTCATTTGAATTTAGTATTTAGTTATTTTGCGCGCGGCTGTAGAAAAATGTTATATTAAATGCAATAGGAATACAAGTGTAGCACCGCCAGTTATTTGGAACTCAATCCTGACAGTCAACACTCAAGACTCAAGCCTTAAGACAAGTCTGTTATGGACCTATGAAATTATAGCAGCCTTGGGAAGCCATGTGACCAAAGGACAAAATAATATTGAAACAATATTGAGTTGGCTTTAGCAACAGTTGCTACGGAGGGCGGTTGCCGTACAAATCAATATTTGCTATTAATTTCCAAACTATCGTTCTAAATATAAGTATCGGTTTCTGTTCATAACTGCTTACTTTACAACTTACTACTCTTAACATATCCAAACTAACTAATCTAACCACGCGAAACCGGCTAGACCTCACCACCTCGTCCCGCTCGAGGACCCAGCCACCGCCGATGCATACGCATACACAGTTGTTCACGGTATTTGACGGTACAAAGTACAAAGTTTACAGAATGTGCAGGTATCTGCCGCACGCTTGTGATCTCAATGCATTAAAGTTTCGACAGTGAGCGAGGCAACTTATATTTATTCTGTAAACTTTGCCCAAAGATTACACCGAGAGGTGTAATATCCGGGGACCCAGCTGGCCAATTTACAGGACCCCGGTTTGATATAACATTATTTAATTATAAATGAATGGTCCTATAAGTTGATTATCTACAAACAAATTATACTATTTGACTTTGTAAATATTTTGCGGACTGTGTAGACTAACCGTACACACCACACCAGACATTAAAGCCAAATCTTACTTGTGGCCTACGTTCTGCCACTTGGTGAGGATTATCAGTGGCCTAAAAATGGATATTCACAATAATGAATGCTCCGCAGTTGCTGAAAAACGTTTCGTCGGTCCAAATAATCTTCATACTGAAATTGGGGTTTTCATGACATTGGTTTACAAACCAGTTTGAAAATCATAATCGCCTTGGGTCTGTTTCCTTTAAAACTTGAACAATAGTAGGTTTATAAGGACGATATTTGTTTTCTTCAAGGACTGTTTGGATAGTAGTTCTTGGTATAAGTATTTCCCTCGCACGTACTCTCGTCGACGTCGTCGGGTTCGCATTAAAATATCCTTAATGTCATCGTCACGAGCTTGATTGCCCTTCTGATATTTCTTTAGCGTTGGTACTTCAAAGCTTCCATAATTTTTTAAGTTCAGGTCAAGCTTCGCGAATAGTGTTGGCTGTTGCCTCTCAGGATACAGGTCCAAATAGTCGGCGGTGGCAAGATTTGTATTTCTATTACATTTAATATAACATTCTAATATGTCATATTTTTCTTCACTGGCATATCGCGTGGCGATATTTAGAAATAAAAATTTATGAAAATTTAAACAAAAACTACCAAATAGCGTTTTGACTGAATAATGTCACTTTTCAGTAAAATGACTTAAATGCCGCCGAATCACCATAGCAACACTATCATTTATTACGGCAAATGGCCTCCGCCGTCATGGCCAACTCAGTTAAAAATTAACTTTGTCGTTTTTTGACATAAAAATAAAATATTTTTATAAAGTGTTATACATCATAAGAAAGGAAAAAATATGTTCTTTTTAAATGTGCTAAAAAACAAAATGACCGCCGTAAGAAAAAACGAAGTTGATGATGGTTTCTCAGAACCGAAACGTCAGAACTAAAAACTGATTACATGGGTGCATCGAGCGTAAAAAGTTGTCCTAACAATGTTTTTACAGATTTTAAAAATATGTTTAAATAAAAAAAGTACAGCGCTTTTTCGAAAATACAACTTTTTGATTTTTTCAAAATATCTCAAAAACAAAAAGAGAGAAAATCGTTATCAAAATGGCGTTGAATTGGGAATAGAATGGCCTACAACTTTCGCCATTTAACCATTTTTCTATCTCATATAGTTTAGAAGATACCCATACATGTATACCCAATTTGGGCCACACTGTATATACAAAACTAAAAACTGGCATAGCTCTCGTAATATTCATATTTAGTGGAAATAAAAAAATACTTATCGATTTTTTTTCACTGTTGTAATAAAAAATAATCAGTTTAATTTCTCAGGAATCTTCCTAATTACTCTCAAATGTCTTAAGGTTTTCATGAGCATTTAGACGTGTGTATAGTCTTAAGAATTTTGTATCTTGGTACATACTACCTACATATTTTGTATTATTGGCTTTTTCCAAATAGACTACTACTACTACCTAATGTAAGTTAATGTAAATAAAACGTTTATATCATGATGTTTTGTTTTAATAAACCTTTCTTTGCCCCAAAGTTATTTTAGCTATTCAATGCAACAAAAATTGATATTTTAAAAAACTAAAAAAGGTGTATTTCTTGCCTACAGATTGTGGTATGTAATAGGTGAATGCAAAATACTTTAACATTACAAATCTCTTTTAAAAGTAGTACCTATTCAAGACTAACTTAAAGAGAAAGTAAAATTTAAGGCAAACGCATATTAAAAGGGTTTTATTAGGAGGTACTTCCATTTTTTAATATTTTTGAAAGGGATGATTTTAAAAAATATATAATTGAAAATTTACAAGTTTCAGTGCTGCGCCTGTGTTACACCAGATTTTACAGTATAAATCATTCAAATTTTCTTGGTCATAAAATCATTTTGGGCAAACTAGTTAATATTTTTAACAAAAAAAAATGCATGCCACACATAAAGAATGTAAAAATTAGGTAGGTACCAAAATATTTGATAGTATTTTTTTGCATACCTATCAATGGTTTATTCCTTAAACATAATTATATACTTACTGTCATATTCTTACATTTTTTAATTGGTTTTTGTGTCGTCCAGGGACGAGGAAAGAAATAGTTTTTATTTTTTTTTTGTCTCCAAAACAAAGCAAGATTCGGAAAAAATAGCAAAAGTTGTATATTTTATCGGTCGGTCTATTCTATTTCTTTTAAAAACCAATGGCTTGCAATTTTTGTGTTAAATATATCATCTATCAACTTGCTTTTAAATTTTTGGTAATATATACAACGGCAAAAATATTTTTCCAAATTCTTAAAATCCGGACCTGTCGCTTATTCGCGGCCATGCGGTGATGAAGCACGTGGAATCGATCGATAACCTGCTAATTGAAACTGCGCAGTCTCAGAATTACCTTCTTTTGTTTACATCTGAAGGCGCATGAATCAGTATGATTTGGATCGCTTTGTGCTTATCCATATATGGAGATCGGTGGGTAAAGGGCCTACAGTGCACCGGACAGCTTGTTATAGTGGAGAAACGACTAACCAAAGGTCTATTGCGCATGTCAGTATGGTTGCGGACTGCCTTCGGGACCTCGCAGTACACGATTCACGGCAAGTCTTGCCAGCGTTCTACCGGTACTACGCGAGAACTGCGGAAAATACCGAAACCGTTTTCTCGGCTTTTCACGATGGGAAACTTTATAAAACTGGATTAAGGATATCTAAATTAGATTTTACGAAATAGAATGGAGTCAATAGCCCGTATAATAAGAAAGTTAAAAACCTAGAGTGCATGCCATGCCCTTAAAATATAGTAACTTCGTTACAATAATTTGTATTAACTTTATTATACACATTGACCAAGATTAATAAACAATTCAATCTCAGACAAAAACTCATGCCTATTATATATTTTATTGCTTTACCGGATTGCATTCTTACTGGCATAAACCGATCTTACCTAAAGAGACATATCCCCCTAAGCTTCCAGCACGACCAGGCTAAGTTTCTAGCCAGATACCAACACGAAGATCATAAATTTCATAGCACTACTTATTAAAGAAATTGAGATATTTTGCTTCCTCGCACTAATAGGTTAAACATATGCCAATAAAATCCGTTTAACACAAAAATTCTGCATTAAATTGGACTTAAATTTTATGACATAAACGTGTTGAGTGCATGAGGCAATATTTAAAATTTTATCTGCATAGCTACGTTATTATTTCATGAAGAAATATGTGCTTCCATATTTTGAATATTATACCATAAAACCTCGATTTTAAATTGAATTTATGCCGGCCACATTATATTTTTGGGGATCTAAGCTATCCCATAAAATAACGTCTAAATCTCGCTCATGTTCTTTCCTGTCTCGCTCGGTATTTTATGTAAGCTTTCGTGACTACCTCAATTTACTCCTTTTAAAGTGAAGGAGGAGCAGCATATTAAGGGTAATTTATTATAGTTCGAGCAAGGAAAACAGTTTTGTTTTTCTTTTAATGGGGCTATCAGTCTTAAATAGCTTTGACTCTAAATATTTATGGCGAGAAGATAGTAGTAAATGCCATAAGTCACGATTAATCTCATGCTTTAAGTTCTGCTTGTTTGAAACTTCAAAGCTGTTTATCTTATACAATACGAATTATTTGACAATTCACTGACAACAATTTACGAACTATTCTCAGAATTCGTGTTGATCCAAATTGGGCAAAAATATTTCGTTCATTGATAAACAACTTCTTCTTGAATCAGAGTGTTGATGAATAGAGAAACACAATGAACAGGTTGTTCGAAAATCTTTGACTGAATTTTTAGTAGTTCGTCGAATATACATGCCGCGAGTTAAGCGGAGACTCGGCACGTCACTAGTCAGTACAGGAGCTAGCTAGGAAGAACGTTTTAGTGGAATAATAAAAAAATAATTATGTACGTATTTTGTTTGTGGCAGAGCATTTATTTAAGTTAAGTAGGATTTGTCAAGCCAAACTCTTGTACGACTGTTTTAAATATTGACAAGAAAGCCTTCTTCATGTCTGATATGTAGCATGAAACTTGTAGGGGATTGGGTAGTTTGGGTTAGTTTGGTGTACAGAAACTTCCTGTTGAGTATGCGCATAACCTTCTTTATGTCCTTTCGATCGAGGAAAATCGAACAAGGGACACTTCAAAATTGGGTTATTATGACTGACAATGTGTGCGCCTCATCGCGGTGTTACAGTTTTATGAAATACCCTTGCCATGATCTTCTACCTGACCCATTTTGAAGCCTCAAGCAGTATCTGTTTCTATTGCTTTTAGTATTTTAATAACGTTTAGATTTTACTGATTTCGATTGCACGAGTGTTTCTAACGTGTTGTAATGGATATTACTTGATATTACGTCCTAGTGGACTCGAGAAGTGTAAATAGAACATGATCATGTTTTGGATGAATAGGAAATGTTATTAGTAGTTTTACGTGTGCAAAGTGGATGGCTTATTTTACAATCTAATCGTTTTCATGGGGATCACAATTAATCATATTGTGAACGAAATCAGTTTCTTTTCGGTTAATCCCCATAGCAGATGTTTTAGTAAATATCCATTTTTTCCCTTTCTTCTGCCTTAGTTGAGCAGTTTGATGACTGTTTTTCCTTTTATTTCTTTTCCAATCCCATCTGTAGATAAGTTTCGCGTCACGTCAGCTTTAGACTGACCACAATCTAATTTTCAGCCTTTAAAGATCATTGTACTATAGGTATTACTTCAGGAAAAGTAAATTAAGTAATCCATTTATCAAGTAACTACTTACTATCGTCAGGTACAATTTTAATTGACCCAGAATAATTTTTTTTTAATTGACTTAATGTCAAATTGTTAATACAAACCATCCTTGCATGGTAATACATATTTTATGGTTTACATATATTTACAATTTATCAGTTTAGTTTACAATAATAATTGTAACTAAACCAAAACTGCTGCTGCTAACTCATTCCCCTTCTTAACCTGTGCTACCTTCTCTGGAATCCACTACCACTTGCTGTCCGCCGGACCATCCGACTCGTCGGGCGGTGGAGCGAGAACCTACTGGCTGGAAGAGTCTGGTGCAGCATCATAGCAGCCATTGCCCTAGTATTATTATTATTCTTCTTCTCATTCTTCTTGTTCTTCTGCTACGAACTGCTACCTTTGATCTTCTTCAAAATACTCGCTATCGTCATTCGATGATTGTGCCACTTCAGGTGCAGGCGTATTAAATTAGTGTTTAAGTATTGAGAGTTAATGCAACCTACTATGCAGTATAACTTATATATCTGCAAAACATAAAGAGTGCGCACGTATTATGGCATATGTAAAAATCTTAACATTATGATTGACTTCACACTGTACAGTGGAATACTCTGTTGCCAAATTTGGTAGTTTAACGTATTAATCATTATAAGACATGCGCAATGCCAACAATGCGCCTACTCTATTCTTCATACGCCTCTATATAAACGGGTTACATCCTCATCATCGTCAATCAGCCCTTTGCATCCACTGCTGGATATAGGCCTCCCCCATTTCTGCCCACTGTTCTCTATCTTGAGCGCCCCTCATCCAGTTTGTGGTTATTCTTTTGATATCGTCCGACCATCGCGTGGGAGGTCTTCCCCTGTTTCACTTGTCGGCTCTTAGTTTCCACTCGATCAGCCTTTTTGTCTATCGTCCATCTGTCATGCGGGCCACATGTCCAGCCCAGTCCTAGTTTAGCTTAGCCACCTAGTATATAACATCCGTGACTCCTGTTCTCGCTCGTAAGTCCTTATTTCTGACGTGGTCACGAAGTGACACACCGAGCATCGATCTTTCCATCTTGCGTTGTGCTATTCTGAGCTTCTTAGCAGATTTGACTGTCAAAGGTAAAGTTTCGGCACCGTAGGTCATAACCGGTAGATTGCACTGATTAAAATTTTTCGTTTTAGACAAATTGGGAGATCACTTTCAAACACATCTCCAAGTCTGCCATATGCAGCCCAAGCGCGCCTAATTCTCCTCTTCAGTTCGCATGTTTGGTTATCTCTCGAGATTCGTATTTAATCACCAAGATATGTGTACTTATCTACCAGCTCCATCTCATAGTCACCAGTAGTAATATTTCCACTAGGGACCAGATTCGTCATAAATTTTGTTTTTGATATACTAATTTTTAGCCCGACCTGGGTATATACTTCCTGAAGATCTTCCAGCATTTTCCTGATATCTTGTAGGTTGTCCGATAGCAAAACTATATCATCTGCGAAACGCAGATTTGTTAGGTTCAGACCATCTATATTTAAACCCTTTTCTCTCCAATCGAGCATCCCGAAGACGTATTCCAGAACAGTGATAAAGAGTTTGGATGACATAGTATCTCCCTGTCGTACTCCTCTACCGATTCTTATGGGGTTGGTGTTTTCATGCAGCTTTACCATCATGGTAGCATTTTTATATATGTTATATATTAGTTTAGTGTAGCGGTAGTCGACACGGCATTTTTGTAAGATGTAAGTTTTTCACTAGCCTGGTGGTAAATTAAATTCACTAAAAAAATAATAAAATTGTTGTAGATTTTTCGTAAAGAGTACTTGTTGTACAGTATGCCTTGCATAATCTTTTGGTTTTTGTTCTTTTGTTTTTTTATATTTTTTAATTTGTTTTCTTTTAAGACAGATAATATTAGACGTTCACTTAATTTTCGTTTCCTCGTTTGTTACGTTTAGTCTTTGTCAACGAAAATATATATTTTTGACAATAAAGCATGTGATTTGCTGACTGAAATCAAAAAATAATAATAAATGATTACTACAAAATAATACACGGACTTGCGTATTTTAATAATGAAAAATATTTTTAAGTAAAATAAACATTAAAATATGATTTAGCTACGCCAACTTGCATAAAAGAACAAAATACATAAAAAACAAAGATAATAATGAAAAAAAGCAAATTATAAACATTTTGATGCAAAGAGAAAGTACATTAAAAGTAAGGAAATTATTAAATAAAAACCAACAAACCATAACCACTAAATTTTAGTGCAAATGTATGACAGAAGAGAATACAGAAAAAAAACTGAAATAACACTAATTTAAAACCGACAAACTATGATTATTTTACATATTTCTACGACAAAATAATACACGCACTTGCGCATTTTAATAATGAAATATATTTTTAAGGAAAATAAACTTCAAAATATGATTTAGCTATGCCAAATAAGAGAAGAAAATATATAAAAACAAAGATAATAATGAAAGAAACAAACTATAAACTTTTTGACGTAAAGAGAAAGTACATCACAAATAAGGAAATTCATAAATAAAAACCAACCACTAAATTTTAGTGCAAATTCATGAAAGAATAGAATACAGAAAAAAATTGAAATAATAATAAATAAAAACCGACAAACTATTATTATTTTACATATTTTACTACAAAATAATACACACACTTACGCATTTTAATAATGAAAAAATATTTGTAGGTGAAATAAACATAAAAGAACAAAAAAA
>MU185770.1:16528-36225 GCA_016904865.1 Pissodes strobi | reverse complement strand
CGTCGAGTGCAAATATTCTGTTTCGGTATTGTGGATAAAACTCTGTTTTGGTGCATGTTGCCGAAGGTTCCAAACCCCAACGGGGGTCGGGATAGTTCAGTTTCTCAGTTGCAATACTAATAGGTGTCTACATTAAAAAGTGGTTATTTGATTGCCAGTTCCCAACGTGTACTGGACGCGTAAAGAAGAAATATTCGCATAGTCGTGCTTTGTTAAAATCAAAAATATAAAATAAAAATCGAGTTAGTTGGAAATACCGAAAATTTTGATTGAAGAAATTAATAGTTTAATTATTGAGGAAGAAGATAGTCGTCCAAAAAGGGTATCGGTTGGAAAATGGATTAAAAGAAGTACCAATATTATTTTTTGCCTAGCGTCACTAATAGTAAATCCATCTACTCCCATATCTCGAACTAGTTTTTCCAAAGCCGCCACTCTCATCTGATTATTCCTGTAATTTGGTTTAGTTACATTCTAAAGACAGTCGTGTTCGCGATAAAGTTCCACTAACGGTTTCCCCTTCGGACCACTTCATTATTTACTTTTAATAACTGCACTATCCAAAATTATTTAAAAAAATCAAAATGAAGCAACAACGCCACTGCTCCGCTCTTCATACGCGACTGAACAGTCGCATCTACAACTTGGAGCTAACCGCGGAACGGCTAGTAATGAGTGTAACCAATAACGCCGGGAATATTTAGAGGGTTAAACCCTCAGGGTTTATTTTCTTTTTTAGAATGTCCAATATTTCACTTCACGCAGAGCCCTCCGCTTGCTTCGCTCGCTCTGGAGCCGCCAGCAACAAAAACTACTAAAACTAACCCAAGGCATCCTTGAAGAAAAAAAACTTTTACAAACAATAAAAAAACACCGACGGGAATCGAACCCGCGGCCATGTCACTGACACAGCATCTGACCACTGAATCTCCAGAGCACTTGAAAGCAATTCATTGATTACAGGAATAATCAGATGAGAGTGACAGCTTTGAAAAACCGAGTTCGAGATATGGGAGTAGGTGGATTTACTGTTGCTGACGCTAGGCAAAAAATAATATTGGTACTTATTTATTTATTTATTTGTACGGAAAACTCCATTTTTACAATCAAATTACAAATTTGAAATAATACGAAAAAAATATATCTAAAATAACATTAGAAAAACAAATAGAAAGTTACCCTCAACGAGGATGCAAGACACAAGAAGAAGAATCAAGAATAACACTCTGTATAGCCTTTTTTTAAAAGAAGAAACTGATAGATGTAATGGCAAGTTATACTAAACAAATCTTGCATCCTCACCAGAGGCCTACGCAAACCATAATTGGTCCCCTGCGGTTGAATATAGAATAAGTTGGTGGCTCTAGTCCGGTGAAGGGTATTGAAGTTGAAGCGCCCAAGAAGATAAACTGAAACTAGTAGCACCATTCATCAGCACAAAGCCTCTGGCTTTCCAGTAAAATTCAATTTAACTGTGACATAGTCTCACTATAGTTAGTGTGAGCTAACAATAAAGGGATACTTAAGCGAAATGCACAAGTTCGCAGAAATCTTCTCTGTATTGCTTCAATCTCATTATTATAGACAGTGTACCGAGGGGACCACACCTGACTAGCACATTCAAGCGAAAAACGCACAAATGCGCAAAATATATTTTTTAACAATTCACAAGAAAAATCCCAAAAACTTGGAAAAGTACCAGTTCTTAAGGAGTTATTAAATAGCAACCAGAGGGGCTTGTTAAGTGAGAAAATACAGGCCTTCAGGAGAAATGACGGAACTCCATCAGGACCACTAGTTAATCCTGACTTGATTGACAGAATGCCATTAAATACCGTCTCGAGACTAAGAGACATTTCTCTGATATTAGAGTAACCACCGATACTAGAGTAATAATCTGGGATAGCCAAAGGGGTATGTGCATACACAGACGAAAAATAATCAGCAAATAAACCCACAACCTCCCCACCACAATTGCCATTAATATCCTCTAAAAACATAGTGGTGGGATAGCCGTCAAACCGCTTAGAGTTACTAACATGCCTCCAAAACAAAGATGGATCAACATTTATTCTCTGTTCCATATTTACAATGTAATCATTATAGCACACTTCCCTTAACTACTACATCTAGATCTTAAATTAGAAAATAACAAGTAATCATCCTGTGATTTTGTTATTATATACTTTCTATGGGTAATCTTTTTTTGGATAACCACAGCCTGAAGTTCCCAGGAAAACCACACCGGAAAACCAGAGCTTTTAAAGCGTTTTATTGGTGTACACAGATTGATAAAGTCATACAATGTAGAGTAAAAATTCTCAGTTGCTAGATCAATGTCATTAGATTCGAATGTGGCCTCCCAGTCAACAACGGCCAAAAGATTATTCAGGAGCTCACAATTACAGTTTCTAAAGTCATAATAGTAAACATCAGACTCCAAAGCAGCCTGGAACTTGTTAACTGGCACAACAACATTATATTCTGCATGATGAGCCGATACAAGCAGGAGAAGATCAACAGCAGCTTCAAATCTCACATCCACTCGATCCGAGAACACCAAGTCAAGGAACACACCATTGGAGTTAGGTATGCCATTGATCTGCACGAAGCTGAGGAGAGCAAACACATTGCATAGCGCATTAGCATGGCTCACCCGAGGACACTGAACTCCAACATTACCATCAACTCTGCACCAGGTTGCCTCAGGCAAGCTATAGACCCCCATCAGGATTAACTGAGCATCACCATTTTACTCAGCCAAAGCAACTGCAGTCTCTGCATGGTGCAGATATTTTTCTAAGGGTGAAAGAGGGGGTAGATAAACTGCACCGAAAATAATCATTGACAAACTGCACCCGACCATATCAAATACCTGTTCAACATCGTTATAAGGCCCCTTCAAACACATAGATCTGAGGTTCTTACTTACTGCTATCAAGACACCTCCACCACTACATTTTGAGCTGTTAAAGTTGCGGCGGTCAGTTCGAAAAATGTTATAGCCAGAAAGCAATAGCTGATTATCACAAATGTCACTAAGAAGCCATGTCTCCAGCAACACAATCACATCATAGACAGAACCCACTGCAATTCTGGAAAATGCTTTAATTTTTGATTTCATTCCCCCAACATTTTGGGAAAATAATTCAGTTGGTTAGGTCTAAGGCGTTGCCGTTTTTTGGCACATTCTCAGAAATACCCCCATGTTCATGGTCAAGCTTAGGATTATTACAAGCAATAAAGGGCGTACCATTTTTATACCGAATTATAATATTACTTTCGCCATTTCCTTTACGAAGCTTAACTTCATTATAAAGGTTTTTGAATTGCCTTCTTTGCATCGGGGTGAGGTCCACACAGACCGAGGCACTGACATTAATGTTAGAATCTCTAAGTTTACTCTTTTTCCTCAAACATTCCCCAACCATGTTGGCATCAGCAAAAATAACCTTCACAGGTCTAGGTTTTTTTGTGCTTGCTTACCACCGAGCTTAACAATTTAATTTTAGTTGGCTCGGCAGTTTCAAGGGTGCGAAAGATATCCCCTAGGCATTGCTTATCATATTGGATTCTGACATGTACATCATTAGAGCAACTTTCATCCATGTTGTGGATAATAATATTTCTTGACCTTAACTTTCTATCTTCAATCTCAGAGAATATGTCAACATTTACACCACCCTCCGATCCATCCACACGTGTCGGAATTTGGAAGCCCTGACATTTTTGTCACCTGCGCCCACGATCTCATTGATAAAAGAGCGCAACTCTGCAATCTCATTTTTCAATTCATTGATTTCGCCATTCTGAGTTTTTTTTCTATTTCCTGATGAATTTCCTGCATTTGGGCCCTCTGATCAACAAGAAGGCCCAAAATGTGGGACACTACAACGATTAAGTCTTTATTGGAAACTTTAGTTTTGTTTAAACGTCCAGATATCCTATTTCCACTTTCATCGATCGAAGGCACCGATATCGCATCTCCGGTTATTAGGCCGGTTTTTTCACTATCTGCACATCGGGGTCTTAACGATTTACTATTGGCAACACTGGCTGCCGGAGCCGGAGCTGAGATAATGTAGATGTCCGTGCAGCGGCACTAGACCGATTTTCAACTCCCATCGATAGCCGCCTAACCTCACTTTTTACAAATTTTGCAAGACCATTCGTGAGACTTACATTTTTTTTACTTGAGCAGTAATTTTATTGAATTCGTATTCAGAAATTACCGCACAACCCTTATGCAACCATAAGCAACACAAAGAGCATTCAATTAATGTTTGATTACGCTTTACACTACGACCACAAGCAAAACACACATACACATCCGCCATCTTTTAATCAATTTTCGAACCGATACCCTTTTTGGACGACTATCTTCATCCTCAATTTAACTATTTACTGTAAAGACATGGGTAAACTGAGAGCCATGCACTATTGGTCAAGCTTGATAGTTGCCGTATCCGCGGCTATCCGTAAATCGTCTACACAAGGCTAGTTGATAAATTTATAGCCTGGCCAGTGCGAATTGCCGAGGAAGGGGAAGGCTAGTAGGCAAGTAAATAGATGGGCTAGCCATTTACTTTCCTGTCCTCGCTACTTGTACAAGTACTTATCTAACCTGTTTACATTGAGTTAGTTGCTGTCTTGCAAGTTACTAGTGCAAGTAACTAACCCAATTACTATTCCAATGTAAACGCCGCTTAAGAAAGTGACATTTTTATTTGAAATACTCCAAGTAACAGATCTCGCAGATATTCTAGGTTCAAAATGGTTGTGGTAGACTTTGTTCCGTTAAATGTTCCCATGCTCCGTGTCTTCTAAATATCCTTTCGTTTTCAGCTCTCTGCTGTATATAGTTGGGTTCTCTAGATTTTCGAATCATCTGCTGAGCCAGTTCTACGCTACGTACAGAATAATGAGAACTTATATACATAAAAAATTTACGAAAATTAACCGAGAGGCATTTTCCATATAAAAGTGTGTCTGGTGCTTTAGAGATTTAGAAACAAACTATTACTATACAAGAAAGGAGAAACTCCACAACACAACAAATTAAACAAAATCCTGATCAGTAACACCACAATAATTTAATAAATCATTATACTAATTGTAAAAAGCTTGAATTATTAAATATTTTTGTATTACAGTTGTGAAGCGTTTTACTGACAATTCCCTGCCCTCGCAGGTAGCCTGTTGAAAAAAAAAACAGGCGCATAATGTAGCGTTGCATTCCAAGACTTCTTAAGTATGAGAAACTCAATTTGAAGGTTCATGTGTGATATTGTATTGTGAGAATGCAAAGTCTGTTAGTTTTATATCAATTCAAGTTTTAACGTACATAGTGTAATGATTCATAAATGTATTGGGAAGGAAGAGTAAGAATCCCAATTTTTTTGAAATATGGTCTTGCTTCATCACAGTACTCAATCCCAGCCAGGACTAGTACGGCCCTCGTCTGTACACTTAATACCCTAGATGCATGGGACGAATGTCCCCAAGCCAGAAGGCCATATACACATGCTGAATGCCCAAGAGCATAATAAGCCGTAAGGCAAATCGTTAACACCACAGTCTTCGCCAAGCCTCTCAGCACAAAGACTCCAGGGGCTGTCCTTTTTGAAACATTATTTGCATGAAGTTCAAATGTCAATCTTGGGTCTAAAGTTATTCCTAAAAACTTGGCCTGGTCTGGATTATCAATGGCATTTTGCCGGCTCCAACATAGAGCCCTGGTGCACACCATGCCTCACAACTCCTACGACCTAAAGTTGCTCCCCTCCCCATATCACCTGTCTCCTGTCAGTGAGGTAACTCCGACTTAACTGACAGCTGTTCGAATAAACCTATATATTCATCTGCCCTTGAAATCAACTCTTTACATGTGTGTATTACTTACCTTCAACAATTTCTTCATATTGTAATTTAATAAAACATGCAAACTGCCTGTCCTATGTTTGGACTTGAACTTGGACAATATAAGGTCTGTTCTAGCAGCGATTTCAAACGGTTTCAAACCGTCCGGAGTTTGCGCATAACGATATAAGCGTCGCTTATATGGCTATGCGCAAACTCCGTACGGTTTGGAACCGTTTGAAATCGCTGCTAGAACAAACCTATTATGTAATAATTCCAAACGAATTATAAACAACGCGAGCGATCAGCGCAGTCAATCAAAAACCTTTAAGTTTCAATGGTCAACAGATTTTATTATATAAATAGTCATAGTCATGGTCATAAATAGTCTTTGACTCTCTTCTGATCCACTCTAACCATTGTTCTGCCGTTCACAGGAACGCAGTTTCTTGGCAGATACCCGCCTGAAGCACAAAAGTCGAAACCACGACAAATCTGTCAATATTCCAAGCGAAATTATTTTAAAACTTAAATAGTAACTACGCATTAAAGTGCTGAGTGAAATTAAGATAAACTAAGAACAGTTAAATAATTACATAAATGAAATAAACAAAGCTAACCATAAATTGAAACACAACACAAAGACTTTATTAGAAAAAAGAGACTGAAATTTCAACAATTCAAACTAGACATCCGCCGAAAAGGCATGCGTGTGTTAGTAATCGGGTACAGTTTAAATTCATTAAATATTCGACCCATAAACCCATAAATAAGAAAATGTTAATTTCATGTCGTATCTCTATTGTTTCAATTGAAATTATTTTCTTATATATTCTTTCAGAATCTACGGGAAAATACAATAGGCTATTTTAAATTTTGTCAAAAATACAATGAAAGCCACAAATAAATATGAACCTGCATGTTCAGTCCTCGTTGGATGACCCTGTACATAATAAATCTTAGTTTAACTACAAATATTGCATTGTTTTAATACTTTTGCCTGATTTGCTAGATAATATAAAATAGTGTGTCATACTTTGATATATTACGAGAAGCAATATCAAATTAATGAGTAATACATGCTTATCACTTATTTAAGTGTTTATATCGAGCAATCCAGACTTGTAATGTGTATTGATTGGAATCGACTGAGCAAAAGTTTCATATCCTAAATTCAAGTGAAACAAAAACACTCAAATCAAATCAGTTTCTCTTAAATATACTTTAGGAACACTTACGTTTAAAACTTCAACCAGCTTAACAAAATTTAATTCAAAGTTACGTATTATCCTTGCAAGCTTTACAGAAAATTAATACTCACGGAGCTTCTAGTTTAGATCTTATAAATATTTTTCTTTTTATTGCTGTTACCTAAAGTAACCTTTTTCTAACTGTTTTGGAGAAACAAATATGTGCCCTTATTCAACATGTGAAATAAAATATCTACATTTTTAATAATGACCATTATTAAGAAGGATTAAGAATAGTGTGACGAAACATGATTAATAACGAACTTTTTCTGCAAGTGATTAAAGTTTTAAAGAAAAAACAGCTTGAAAGTTTTCAGGTTACCACGCTAAAAAGTCACTTACAACATTATGCTTCCCTTAGCAACAATACCCCTGTGATGTTCTCTGTTTTCGCACTTTGATTTAACTTAGCTTTTATAACATTTTTTTATAAATAAAGGCTTTCCGTCGTCATCTATAAGCTCGTTATATAATTCAATGGCGGCCTCCTCGGTACCATTCATCGACGGCAACAAGGACGCTACTGTCCTTAAATCAATTTTTTCCGACATACTTGTTATATTACTGATAATCCTAGTTCTACCTAAAGTTTCTTTTTGCCTAATTACCCTTTCTTGTTTTTGGTTAATAGTCTTTCGCGACTTAGTAAGATAATCATCGATCGCTCTAAAATACTCTTTAAAACTTTGCTCTGCGCCTTCCGCCTCTAGGTTGACCTCTTATTTGAGATTATTAAATTTATTTTCTAATTTTCCTACGTCTATCGATAGTTTACCTAACTTTCACGACGCTCTCTTGACTTTTTCCTAATATGTTCGTAAAATATTTCAAAAATCTTTCATAATTCCATAACTACACTCAACTATACCATTCTATTACCAAAATTTAAACCGGAAATTAAACATAGCTTACAATAATTATTAGACTTTCTCCTTTCGCTTTGCAGCACCTCTTGACTCCTTCTGATTTCCTTCCATGTCTTCGTTGTCATGCCTTTCTTCACTCGGTGGATACAGTACGCTACAACAGCTTTGGCAGCTACACAGAAGGCTACAACTCCCAAAAGCTCGGTTTTTGAAACTCCACTGTTACCTGCTTGATTTACCAAAACTTCTTCTTTCATCTGACTGGCGCCTATTCTTGGTACCGCTTTGTCGTACTAACACCAATTTACTTAGTTACTATTCAACAGTATGCAAGGGCTGGCAGGATCGCCATGTGATGTTCTCTGTTCGGTTCGCCAGTATCGTTGCATACTGAAGGAGACAATTCGCGCAGTTTTAAGGTTTTATTAGTAAACCATAAGTACTTAATAATACACTAATACGAATCTAATGGGAAAAAGTTCTCTGTTCACACATAAATATACATCTATAGATAATCACTTTTAGGGTTTGTCTATATTATACTTAACCTCTAAAACAATTACTATTATCTAAATATAATGAATACTTATTAATAACACCAATGAATTCATGGTTGTCCTAGATTCTGTCGCCCTGAACTATCAAGGCAATTATGCAATAATAATACCTATAATTTGTCTTAATTACGGAATCCAGTACACCCCGCATACATTCTTTTTCTAAAATAACCCGTTGCTACTAAAAATCCCATTACTTTTATATTAAAACCCTCCTTAGTACTGTCCAATACCTGAAAAAGCTATACGTTACTATAGTTCAATCAATTAAGTATTTTATCCCAAAACCACTTTATTTAGAACCCACGCTTCCAATGACACTACTTTTGAATACGTAAGAAACACATAGTAACCTCAATATGAGTACTTACCAATGTTCAAATTGCACCCCTTGGCACTTTCGGTAACCACTCTACGAAAATTCCCTAATTTTTGGGCACTCAAATTCTTTGAAACTCTTAAGTTTTGACACCTAATGATCACTCGCATCATTACGTTTCTACAGTAACAAAACACCACTATACATCATCCACTTTTTATGATGAAAGAAACGCATTCACTCAACTTTGGCAGCACATGGTGTACACAGGAAAGACTAAATGTCAACCCAAGCAAAACAGTAGTGATCCCGTTCACAAAAAGAAGGAAGCTGAACAACCTTAAAGCACCCACTTTAGGAGGGACAACGGTAGGACTTTCAAAAGAGGTTAAGTATCTTGGCATCGATCCTGACTGGAAACTAATCTGGAACCCACACCTGGAAAGAACTATTAAAAAAGCAACGGCAGTGCTTTGGGCCTGTCGACGACTCTTTGGTAAAACATGGGGCATAAAACCCTCCATCATCTGATGGTGCTATAACATTACTGTAATGCCTATTATAACCTACGCCTGCTTAGTGTGGGGGAAAACCAAAGGAAATAATAACACAGCGAAAGCTAACAAGAGTACAGAGGCTGCCCTGTCTGGGCAGGAGTTATGAAAATGTGCCACACAGCAGGTGTGGAACCCTATTTGGCCTCCTTCCGCTGCACATATTCATAGAAAAGGAGGCCTGAACCAATTTCGTATAGAGTCATTCAGACACAAAAACTGACGTCAGGGAACCTAACCGGTCACCTTAAAATTCTGAAGGACATCCAGATAGAGGCGATGACCAAACCAACCGATACAATGGAAACAAAACTCCATTTTAATCGCTCTTTTGGAGTGGCAATTGAAGACCGCAATACTATAGGGGAAAGACTAAAACAACTAGAGTGGAGATCACTTGTCTGGTACACAGATGGATCAAAGGTAAAAGAAGGAGTGGGATTCAGTATTTACGGAACTAGGTGTCGAATCTCTGAACCTTTAGGAAACACTCCCACAATCTTTCAAGCAGAACTAAATGCTATCAATATAGTCATCTCTGAATAGGCCAAAAAAAGCCTAAGAGGTGCAAAGATCTATACCCTATCAGATACTCAAGCAGCCTTAAAAGCGCTAGCATCTAGCATACTGCCGGCTGGTGTGGGATTGTCGGATGGCTGCAGATCAACTGGCAAACAGAAACACTTACCCTAATGTGGGTAACAGGGCACGAGAGTGTGGCAGGCAATGAAGACGCTGACCAGCTCGCACTGAATAGCGGCATTCACACGGATACTCAATCACGCATTTTTGGAACGTCCCGCTCCAATCGCGAGTTCGAGAGAGAGGAGTGGAGCGTGGCGCGCCAATAGCCCATCTTACCAAAAATTTCAAATTTACGCCACATTGATCACGCGAGATACAAAACAGTTTTGGTGTTCACACACACGGGATGCACCATTGCAGTTTTAAGCTGCGAGAAAGAATGAAGGATAAAACCTTGTCTATCCCTACTGCAACGATCTTGGCGCGTCAGGCTCCACTCGTATCTCCCGAACTCGCGATTGGAGCGGGACGTTCCAAAAATGCGTGATTGAGTCTACGTGTGAATGCCGCTAATGGTGCACAGACTGCCTTTTGCGGGCATGAACCATTCTGTGTCATCATTAGAGGGCACGTAATGAATGAACTCAGAAATCGGGTAAAAAAACGAAAAAAGACACATTGCACCAATGCACCTGGGCAGAGACAGGCAAAAAGATTCATCTCTCATTCGCTTGACTACAGAAAAAAGATTCTCAAGCTACAAAAAAAAACTGAGATAAAACTGATCGTAGACTGGAAATGGCCCCTGGAGGTACCACCTCAAGAAAATGGGGAAAACCACTGACGAACAATGCAGATTCTGCCAAACTATGGCTGAAACATCAGAGCACCTACTCTGCGAATGTCAGGCACTGACTCGCCAAAGATTGAGGCATCTCGAAAATGCCCTTGTGACACCTGGTGATCTACAAAAGCTCAACCCTCGAACTATTCTGAGGTTCTCGAAAGAGATAGGAGATTTCATGTAAAATAGAAGGGTATACACAAAAGATCAATTGTGGTCCACGTGTTGAAGGGCAAATCATGCCGAGCGACCATTCTATCATACCATATCATACTATACGTATTATCCTTGCAAGTTATATAGAAAATTAATACTAATGAAGCTTCTAGATTTAGGTCTTATAGATATTTTTCTTTTTATTGCCGTTACCTAAAGTAACCTTTTTATAACTGTTTTGGAGAATCAAATATGTGCCTTTATTCAACATGTGAAATAAAATTTGTATTTAACATGTTAAATAAAACTTTTATCTGACAGGTTAAAAACGACGTCAATATCTACATTTTTAATAACGACCATTATTAATAAGTATAGACCGGATTTACAAGCACAAATATTCAAAAAAAGTGCTTAAAAAAGCTTTATATTTCATTAAAAAAAGCATTATATTTCATCAAAACAGCGTGAAATAAGCAAATAAGAATTGAAATGTTAGAAATAACGATTAATAAAGAAATAATACCAGTAATCTAAATAAAATATACTTCATAACTGAAAAGTACAAATATAAAACATATTATATTTAAAATAAATAAGATCTAATCATCCTGAAAACAACAATTGTGGATTGTCTTTGATATTACCAAAGACAATTCATTGTCTTTGATATTACTAAATATTCTTCCAAGTGCTCCATCCATATTTATACCTGGAAAAACTTCTTTCCACGTCACTGCTTGTAATAGGAACGTATTTAAACATTCAAGCAATATTTGGATCCAAATTTAATTCAAGAATATTTTCACCACTTAGAACTGATGATACTTTAACCAGCATTTGCAATCAACTATTCTTTCCATAAACATCGAATATTTTATTTTTAACCAGTACGCCAATATGTTCCAGTATAGAGTTAATAGCTCTCTTGAAATCTTCTATTAAAGCAATTTAATTAGCTAAAGGAGAATGTTGCTTTTCCAGCGATTTAATTGTTTTGCTAATGTACCCAAAGTAGGTTTTGATAAAAAGCCAAATTATTTACAAGCTCACTGTTGTTAAGAACGATTTGACACTCTGGTATTGATTTACTTGTGCTTTCTGGAAATTCAAATATCACATCTTTAAAATTCTAGACATTTTCGGGATAATATATAGCGGCGTCAGGCCAAGCTCCCCAACTGATTAACACTGGTTCTGGAGGAAGTGGGATATTTGGTAATCTTTCTTTAAGCATTTGTACCCTCAAAGGTGCTTTAACAAGTAGTTTTTTCCATTGCTGATTAACTTATTTACCAATGGAAATTGTAATCGTATGGTTTCAGCAATACAATTGATACCATGAGATAGACAGATACAAAGAATCAAGTTGTCGCAAAAGACGTTTAAATTTGTGGCCGCCTTAACCATGTATGCTGCCGCATCTGAAAGCATGAGAAGTACTCTCTCATTTGGTACAACTTCCGGTAAAAAAAAAGTTTGTAAGTCCATCATGTTTAAATTTGGATATAGTATTGCTGTTTGTCTTGCTCAATTCCTTTGAACTAATTAAACTTCGTTTTGTAGGAACCTCCTCGCATAAAACGACAATCATTAAATTTGCCAAGTACCGTCCACAACTATCTGTAGTTTCATCAACACTGAACCATATATATTTGTTTGGTTTAGTTTGGGTTAGTTGGGTAGTTGGTTGCGCCTCCGAAGCGAGCGGAGGGCCATGCGTTTACCCTCGCTCATCTAGCTCCCCATTAACTGTCACTTTTGTGAATGCCTATTGGTTTAATTAAGATCCATAAGAGGACCGTGGTGTGGATATACTTTCGCAATATACATTATCATTTTTTGTGATAGAGAAATTAATCCTAAATTATTAATATTATCATGGTTTAAAGGATATTATTAATTTCGTCAACTTGAACGTATAAAATTTATTGTATTATAACTCATGGCTAAACAATGTTTTTTATACTCATGTGCTTTATAAATGGAACACAACGTAAAACACCTTTTTAGCCACTTGTTATATAAAATACTATTTTCAACTGTAAATATCTATCTGCGGACGCGTATATAGTTTTTCATTCTTTAAGGCATTGCTCGGGAGATTATGATAAAACACCGTGAAAACGACGTGAAAACAGATACAACGCCACTTTATCGCTAGCTTAAGGGTTAAAGCAAAGTTTTTCAGAAATAATTTGATAGACGAAGCTTCTACATTTTATGCGGAAATTGGATAACGTCCTTTGGCTGACACAATGGAAAACATGCAAGCTACGGTGGCTTTTTTAATGTTACAGGCAACTTGAGAATATAAAATGGATAATACCCTATGGAGATTTGCTGGCTATTTAACTTGGAAGAGTAATTTAAATTGCCTAGTATTAGTAATTTGTATATTAAGGAAAAGGCGTCAGTTTGTACAATTGGTTTTCACTTTAACCCGCTTTTGTTAATCGTAATTTAATTTACCAGCAAAGAAAGCTTAATAAGATACTTTGAGTGTATAGGTTCGAAGCATGCTTATGTTTATTCTGTGACTCGTGTCACAACAGGTGAAATTATATTTTATAGCTAGCACCCGGACTATATTAGTTCTTTTAGCTGCCAAATAAAATGTTATTCAACTCCTATTTAAATTACAAAAATAAAAAGCATACATTCTCCCTATAAATTATAACCATTAAACTATCAAAGAACTCCGCCGTAACGGACAGATCGGCAAAATCAGGGACAAATAATTTACAAGAAATAATAACTCGCAACTTGCATAAAAACCTTTATCAGTTTTCGATCGAAAAGATCAATATCTATCGCTATGTTAACCGAAATTCATCCTTTCCACTCCAATAATCTAGTAACGAATTATCTATAAATGACCTACTTTCAAATATGACCTCCAGAAGGATGTCATCACAGCAAGCGCTTACCTGTTACAGTATATGGTTGGGAGTTGAGAAAAAACATCAATCTTCTAGATACTTTTCTATAATTATACAGAAAGAATAAAATAACTTCTACAAAGTGAAAATTGCTTACTCATCTATCTTACTCATACTTCTACTTATATGTCTAACCTCTTTCTTTTTCTTTTCTAGTAAACGTGGCCGAAACCTTATAATGATGACAGTTCTAATACCTCTCCTCGATTTTTAAATTTTTATATAAAAATCGCAAATATGAATAATATGAATACATTTTAACTTATACTTATTCCTAAGATAAATAAATGTATCTTTACTTAAAGACTTTGTCAAAATATCTGCTAAATTTTGATCTGTTGAAACATATCCCATACTAATATCCTTCCGTAACACCAAATCTTTTAAATAGTGATGCTTTATTTCGAGTTTTCGTTACTTTTTGACATCATAATTGAACTTTTATTGTCACAAAATAAAATAGTTTCATTTTTCAACTGAAAATCTTTTAAAATCCCCTTTAAATGCATAAGATCTTGAGAAGAAGCAGTGCGACGCAGTTTTGCTTCTTTGAGAACCATAACACTGTGTTTTCACCATATAATATCACGCAACCACTAATACTCTTCCTTTCATTCTTATCAGTTCCCCAATCAGCATCTGAGTATCCTCTTAATTTTTGGTCTGTTCCAGTATTATTCTTATAATAAATTAAACCCATTTCTTTTGTACCTTGCAGATACCGTAATATTCGTTTTCCAGCATTCCAGGTTCCATTTGTTGGTCGATCTAAGAATCTACTAAGGTAGGAAACAGCATAACCAATGTCTGGTCTACTAGTTGTAGTTAGATACATTAATCCTCCAATAAGCTGTCGATAGGATATGTCTGTAAATATCTTGCTTTCTTCATTATTCTGAAAACATTTCTCCATTGGTGTTGCCTTTGGGTTACATTTTTCCATTTTAAATTTTTTCAAGAACTTTTCTATAAATTTGAACTGATCAATTTTCAGTGTATTTTTTGTTTTTGTTATATTCATACCCAGGAAATTTGTGATCTCTCCTAAATCTTTTGCTTTGAAGTACTTCTGTAGAAGTTTTACAATTTCTCCTATACATTTTTGCTCTCCAACTAATAATATATCGTCCACGTAAATCAGAATCCATATCTTTCCATTGTAATATAGACAACAATCATATTTTGATCTTTCATAGTTATTCTTTAAAGCAAAATCATTGAACGTGTCGTTCCACACTTTCGGCCATTCCTTTAACCCATAGAGCGCTCGATTTAGTCTCAATATAGGCGTTTTACCTTTTAATCATTCTGGTACATAAATATACACTTCACTTTCCAAAAATCCATTCAGAAAAGCAGTAGGAATGTCTAATTGTCTTACCTTCCAGTTGTTTTGCAGTGAAATCGATAAAAGAAGCCTTATTGTTGAGGTTCTTGCTACTGGAGAGTATACTGGTTGAAAAGGATCCTCCTCCTTTATCTGAAATCCTTTTGCTACGACTCTAGCTTTCTTAGTACCATCTTCTTTCGTTCTGAATACCCATTTTGTTTGAATTGCTCTCTTTCCTTCTGGCAGCTTTGTCTCCTTCCATGTTTCTAATTTTTCAAGTGCTTCTTCCTATTCTTTATCTTTTATTGCTTCTTTGTATTCTATAGGATCTTCCTCACTAGATGATATCAGCCAATATGCCATGTAGGTTTCATATTCACTTAGATGCTTCGGTTTGTTTACTGGTCTTCCTCTGCTAGTAGTTTCGGTCGTCGGTACTATACATTCTTCATAACTTTCTGAGCTTGAACTTTCTGAGTCTTCCTGTTGAATTCCTTCTTCTGTATCACTTTCTTGTATTTCTATTTCAATCTGATTTATGCCTCCTTGTAGATCGTTCACCTCCTCAACAATCTGTTTTTCTTCATCTTCTGTTCTTTTCTTCTTTATTTCATTATAATTAATTTGTTTTTCATTAAATTTGATATCTCTGGAGCAAATAATCTTGTTATTTTCATAATCTCACAATCTATATCCCGGTCCAGTGTAACCTATATGTATACACGGTTGTGCTCTTCTCTCAAGCTTATTTTGTCTAGGTAAAATTACAGCCGAAACCTGGGTCTCAAAAATTCTTAGTGTTGACAAATCATTTTTACTATACCATTTGAGGGCTGGTGTTTCTCCATTGTTGGCTTCTGTGGGCGACCTGTTTATTTCATATGCTGAACATAGAACTGCTTCACCCCATGATTCTCTTGCTAAACTCGTTTCAGCCAATTTTACTCTGACCGTGTCCATAATTGTTCGGTTCATACGTTCTGATACACCATTTTCCTGCGGAGTATATGGCATCGTGTACTCCAACTCAATACCTTTATTTCTACAGAAATATTTTAAATAATTCGTTACAAATTCTCCGCCATTGTCTACACGAATTCTTTGCGTTTTTAGCCCATGTTGAGTTTTTATTAATTTTATGAAATCAATTATGTTTTGATCACCCTCGCTTTTATTTTTTAATAATTTAACAATCAAAAAATGAGAATAATCATCTATTAACACTTGAAAATACCTGTGACCCTCTGGTGTGGGCGTTTTTGAAGGACCCATAATATCAGAATGAATCAATTGACCAATTCTAGCAGTTCGCTTTCCAAGTCTAAAAAAAGGCTTTCTAGTACTTTTCCCTTCAACACATATGCCACAAACATCATTATCAAAAGGTAAACCTAACTTACTTAAACTATGCCTATTTATGTGACCCAATCTCTTATACCAATGTTTTCTATCTACATTTTCACCTACGTAAAAGAAAGACTCTTTTTTTCTGGCAATTTTGTGTTTTACAATCAAAGCTTAATAAAAATAAATCATTTTGAAAATGACTCATTTTTAGATAAAACTGCATGTTTTTTACCTTCTCTATTATTATTAAACATAACCTTGAAACCTTGCTTTAATAATTTAGACACATAAATCAAATTATGTGACATACCTGGCACAATCAAAGCATCTATTTTAACGTCCTTAGCCTGACAATTCCCGTTCAATGTTCCTCTTCTTTCTGTATATAAAATCTGATTGTCCTTTGCTATTCCAATCTTAATGGTCTCAATTTCCTTGATGTCTGTCATGTATGCTTCCATTTCTCCCATAATCACATGCTGTGTGCATCCAGAGTCTAGAACAAGGTAGTTCATACCTTTTGTAGTCCGATTTGTATTACTGCTTAAAGCAATAAATGCAATTCCCTTGTTATTTTCTTGATTTAACAGATTTGCATGTCTAGTTCGAGTATAGCTACTTCCTCTTCGTGCTCCTCAACTACGTCTTGAAAAACCTCGAGCTCTGCCTGTATTTTTCTTGGGACAATCTCGATAAAAATGTTCACCATTGCATCCATAACATCTATTATTTTGACTATACTTATTCATGTAAAAAGCCGAGTTATCACCTCTGTATTTTTCAGGTTGGCTCTCCTTAAACTTTAGTTCAGCATCAAGTAATCTGCTTTTTATGAACTCCATTGTGATACCAGTCGTTTGAGTTTCAATAGCTGCTATTATATTATCATATTTTTCTGACATTGTCAATAAAAGATAGCATACCCTGTCACTTTCGTCCAAATTAGCTCCTGCTCCTTATAGCTCTCTCAACAATGACTCTACGTTCATGAAATGCTCCTGCAGCTCATCGGTTGTACATTTTAATTTAAACAACCTTTTCATAATATGTAACTTCATTAAAGGACTTTTCCTTTCAAAAACATTCTGGAAAGACTTCAACATGTCACGTGCAGATTTGGCATCCTTGATATATTCCAGGTGCTTGTCTGTTATATACTGCACTATAATATACCTTGCCTTCGTATCGTCTTTGTCATGCTGCACCTTCTCAGTAGTGGACAAGTTGTCATACTGATCCTTCGTTACCTTCACTACACCTTGGACACCTTCTTTTTCCAGTAATATTTCTACCCTGAATCTCCAGTTATTGTAGTTGCTGCTAGTCAACTGTGGAAACGGTACAATCGTGGATGTGGCCATTTTTCTATTTTTTTTTTTATTTCTTCAGTGGTTCTCTAATTTCCAAATATTCTTGATTTTTCGCAGTTTGACTTCTCCTGGGCCCATAACCTGTTACAGTATATGGTTGGGAGTTGAGAAAAAACATCAATCTTCTAGATACTTTTCTATAATTATACAGAAAGAATAGAATACAAAGTGAAAATTGCTTACCCATTTATCTTACTCATACTTCTACTTATATGTCTAACCTCTTTCTTCTTCTTTTCTAGTAAACGTGGCCGAAACCTTATAATGATGACAGTTCTAATATACCCCACTTAATTCCATACGCTCAGCGACCTTAGCACTCATTTCATCTCTTAACAAAAGTCAGTCTTTTAGTTCTCTTCAATAGACTCGCTGCGTGAGTGTGGCGCTCGTCCCTAAACTTACGTTCGGCTTATGCCAATGTCCCGGTGTTTCCATTTCGGCCTTGCCATTTGTAATTACGTGCGGCTTAATGCCAATTTCTAGGCATATATACCATCTCAGCCTTGCCATTCCTAGTTACCCTCGGCTTAGTGCATGTTTCTTGTCCTTGAGTCTTTCGGCTAGACAGATCGATATTATATATTATCTCCTGTTCCAAGAACACAATTCACGCGAGATTAATTCTCTAATTAAGACAAGATTTTTCCTTGCAACAATTAGAGTTTATCTTTCACACACAACTGTGTCAATGTTCATGTGACTATAGATAGGAGCAACATGTCCAATGTCCTGTCCGAGAATGTATGTTTAATAACAAACATTGTTGGTGTAATAAATTAAATAGGTAAAAGGGAATTTGAGCCTATTATTACATCTGGTCCGCCGGCGAAGAAAACAATAAATTTGGGAAAAGCAGTTCATTAACCCTAATTGGATTGCGAATCGAAACCTCGCATATAATAATTTTATAGTAATGGAAAGGAGCAAAATCAAAGATTGAAAATTTCAAGACACAATGCATTGGATAGAATATTCTCGCTGATCTCTGTATACTGGTTTCTTCGTGCTACCTCTGGAGATGCCAGAGATGTCTGATGTCCTGAAATCTGCTCTGTGACGTCACATGAAGATATCTCTGAAAATTGTGTATTATATTTTGTTGAAAAAAACTTTGGACAAAAAGCGACTTTTCTGTCCAAACGGCATTTCAATATCTATAACCATTTTCAAATTAGTGGGACACCCTGTATACTCTACTTATTTTTCCATAAACTTAACAGAAATTTTATCAATTATTCTCTTTAAAAAATATAACACAAGAACCAGCGGATGAAAGCCCTGTGCAAGATTCCGCCTGTCCCATTATTCGAAATTAAAGTCTATCCTGACTCCTGTTAGCTCTATAAATTTAAAACTTCATTCTTCTTGACCTTAATAGCTTATATAAAATTCTGAATTTTAAACTTCCTTCCCAAGCTGCCTGGAACTTTAAACAAAACAGACAGGTCTAATTAGATTCGTGAAGTTAAACTTTCCTTGAGTTTGAATAGCCGAAAGCTATAAAGGTTTAAAAATAGAGATTTTAGTAATATTGGTGAAAGTCAGATTTTATATATGCCTGACAAGAGACTATGGATGGATATATATGCTGAACGTTTTGATCTTGCAAAAGGGTATAGGATACAAGCTATTCAATTGTATAATTAGACTTCCGATAGGAATGTATGAAAAGTTTCTAAAACAGTTGCATTCTATTAAACAATTCTTAAAAAAATTGTAGTTTTTGTTAAAAAATCACTAAAAATAAGGTTCTATAAATAAAATAGCATGAAAAC
>MU185770.1:0-16128 GCA_016904865.1 Pissodes strobi | reverse complement strand
AATATTTTATTAAGAACAGGCGTTTCTACTGAGCTTGTATATAATCATGTCGAATATCAATAAGATCTGACGATATCTGGAAACTTGTTGAAGAGCCATTGTATCTAATAATCTTTAAATTATTAAAATCATATTTTAACAACGAAAGGTCATATTTCTCAAATGTGTAATAACTTAAGCCGATCAGTAATGGATTATGAGTTGGAGACCTTTTCTGATTTTTATAAGTAAGTAATACATAATTTTCTCGCAAATATTTTTCTGAACGATTCTTAATTAACCTAGAAGTTGACCTAATCTTAATTTCTCTTTTTCGAACTGCTAGCCCTTTTAATTAAAAATATATTACTAGATAAATAATTTTCAATTTTTTTAAGTGGAAACTTATTTTGGTGATCATTCCGGCATCGTCTATAACCAAGCGAGAGAGAGAAAGAAATAGTCACATGCGTTCAGCACACTTTTTTCTGGGTAGGGAATGAAACTGAACCCTCACGCGTGACTAGTGACGCTAGGCTATCCGGTTTGTAGCGTCAACTTTATTTTTCTTGAAAACAACTGCTAGTGGAATTTTGAAGTTCCGCACGTTTTTAGGCAACACTTGCAAGCACCGACCTGAATGAATTTTTCATTTCCGAGTTATTACGACAAATGTGCGATTTTTGAAAAATTTGCTTTGATACGCGATAGCTGCGGTGTTAAGCAGATTTATTTTTATTATTTTTTTTATGGTCGGCACACACACAATATCCTATGCCACTCAACGAGCGATGCATGTGCGGAGAAGATGGTGGGTTTTGGACTTGAAGCGCTGGCGCTGTAGGTTGTAGTTTTCGGGAAAGAGGTTAGTCGGAAGTCCATTACATAGCGAGGCAGTGCTCCAGACAAAGGAGTCCCGCAACAGGGACGTCCTAGCTGTTCGCAACTGAATCGTATGTTGATGGGTAGCTTGTGTCTTACGGGTGTTTCTGTTTGGCGCAACTCTGGGTGGAGTCATAAGTGCCAGCTCGTTCTAACACCTTCCGCAGTAATATCGATAGTAAAGAGATAGGTCCGCCACTTTTCTTCGATGTTCAAGGCTATCAAGGTCTTTAGTCAACTCTGGGTCATCCACAAGACGGACTGCTCCCCTCTTGTTCAAAAACCATTTTGAACACGCTTTCAAATCTAACGATTTAATTTTGTACAATTTTAACATTCCACGCCACTGTGACTGTCCTCGCATTCTACAGAAATTAAAATCCATGGCAATACAACTAACGCCATCTCTTGTTTACAAAGTTTATCCACTGCATCAAACAGTCTAGAAAGCTAAAAGCAAAGCGGCTTCGAAAGGCATCTGACCAATCACAGCGCTTTCTACAAAAAGCCGCTGTATATCGGCCATAGAAATAGGACTCATGATCCCGGCGATATTACTAGCGCCATCTGTTGTAACCACGTTTACTCATCTGAACCCGGCCGCGTATCCTACGCCGAGTCGACCAATCATAGCGCATCCTACAGGATAGTCATTTCACCC
Organism: Pissodes strobi; assembly: GCA_016904865.1. Classification (NCBI taxonomy): domain Eukaryota; kingdom Metazoa; phylum Arthropoda; class Insecta; order Coleoptera; family Curculionidae; genus Pissodes; species Pissodes strobi. The sequence continues at coordinate 14,606 of MU185770.1, read as the reverse complement.
AACCTAAAACCTCCTAGCATCATAGCTAGGAAGTTTTAGGATTATCTAGGGGTAACCAAAATTCCGATCTTTAATAATCGAATTTCATGAAAACTAGTCAGCAGATCTCAACCGGATTTGTATTAAAATTCATAATATTAATTTAGACAACCGGTCATGCAAAGTTTTTACACAGTATCTCTATACTTACATTATTGCCCTTTCTATTTCCGGAGCGATGTAGATTATCCCGCCAGAAGGGGCGGTAACAAGGGACGTTGACAACTTCTACGAATTGGTCCAGTTCCCACGTTCTAGTAAGAAGCTAAGAAGAAGCATCTTGAACCTCAACCATGTAAGTCGCGCTAAAGGCGCTGTTCCCGTCGGCTTGGCGCCAAGCCGCCATGCCGGCAAGTTTTCGTGTTTTGAGACCTCATAATCTCTCTAGGTCTTTACTCATGTGACATAGTGGTAATCAGCCATAATCATTGTCATCTCAAGCCTACAAAAAAGGTATTTACCGGCACCCTGACTGCCATTACTCTTATAAGTATGACGCTGTACCATCGCTGTACTGGCGTCCCCATTGGTCTTGTCCATGGGAATTCTACAATCGAGTCTTATTTCGAACCACAAGTAATCGAGTCTTGTCTCGAAACCCAAGTAAGTAAACTCACATGTTTGCAATCACTCTCTCTCTCAAGTAAGACGCTGTACCATCGCTGTACTAGCTCACCATGGCAATCCCCCATGGGAGTTCTCACAATAGAGTCTTGTCTCGAATCTGAAGTAAGTAAACTCACACGTTTACAATCATTCTCTCAAAATCTCAAACGCGGTACCATCGCTGTGCTAGCGTTCCCTTGGTCTTGTCCATGGGCGTTCAACGTTCTCTACCAGAGTATAACACTGTGTTGCTATACTCTGGCCTTATTCTAATATAAGGATTACTCTGCACTAGTCTGCAAATATTATCTGGCCTTATTCTAATATAAGGATTACCCTGCACTTGTCTGCAACCATTCCCTCAAGTTTTATTACACTACAAAGATATCACCAATGCTAGTTCCTACGCGGATTTCAGCTTACCTATGCTACCTGCATATCATGTTTTACAAAAATTTTTGCGTGTATAAAAACAGCATTCACAAGTGCATCCGTGTCATGCCACATGCATATTGCATATATAACTGCATACCATCTCAAACTACTACATTCAAGTCATTCTTGTTTGCAAAAAATTGAACTGCATTGTACATAGAAGCTACAACGGAGAGTTAGTAAGTGTTTAAAGTGACTTTTCCTGTGCTGGAAGATAAATTGCTGAACGAATTGAACGTTGCTCGTCAATTGGTGAACATAGTGTACATAGTAGCTTATAGGTGGACTTTATGGTAATATTTATCCTATTATTCTTGCTTGTATATTACTGTATTTCATATCAGAGTTAGCTCAGCTAACTGAGCTGATACGCAGCAGCTCCGCAGGAACTGAGCATTTAACTGTACAGGGTGGCCCGTTTAAGAGAGGCCTATACCTTATCTCGAAAACTACGGGGGTTGGAAAAAAAATTTAAATACAAAAGGTATTCCTAATAAAATGATCTTTATTTTTTTTGTATTGTTTTAATCGTCTCATTTTTATATACAGGATGGTCAAAGAAAGTTACACTCTTTTAAATGAAACACCCTATATTTTATTAAATTTTTGGATTCTACTTAAAATTCTAAGCATATTTGTTGTATGATGTTATACCTCTAGAGTTAGTAGTTTCACAGCTATAAACAGATGAAAATCGGTACTTTGGCTACTTTTCACCTTGGTAGCAGGAAGACCATTAAAGATGGAGTAAAATGAATTCCACATTCCTATCTTAACTTTCCAAGAGCTATCTGATAGTGCTAACTGATGGTACCTACAGAGGTACCAGATTTGGTACTCATGGTACCACCTGCCAATTAGTACCGTCAAATAGCTCTTGAAAAGTTAAGATAGGAATGTGAAATTAATTTTACTCCATCTCTAATGGTCTTCTTGCTACCAAGGTGAAAAGTAGTCAAGGTACCGATTTTCAACTGTTTATATCTGTGAAACTACTAACTCTAGATGTATAACATCATACATCAAATATGCTTAGAATTTTAAGTAGAATCCAAAAATGTAATAAAATATAGGGTGTTTCATTTAAAAAAGTGTAACTTTCTTTGACCATCCTGTATATAAAAAAGAGACGATTAAAACAATACAAAAAAATAAAGATCATTTTACTAAGAACAACTTTTGTATTTAAATTTTTTTCCCAACCCCCGTAGTTTTCGAGATAAGGTATAGGCCCCTCTTAAATGGGCCACACTGTACATAGCTTCAAGGTTATGCTTATAACCATATACTAGTTTAGAATTACAACTGTTTATGCAATGCTTTAATTTATTCTTCTCATATTCTTCAAGGTCGATACTTTGCCTCGACTGATATTGTTCATATCGTAGCACTGACTACGTACATTGATTTAATGTTTATATATTGTTTATTTATGAGCTTCCAGTTGTTTTCAAGTAAAATAACTTCTTAAAATATTCATATAATGCTAAAGCTTTTTGGTTTATTTACAACTGTTTCAACTGGACATTATTTTCCTCACCCCATTCCACGATGGCGTTCCTATCCTCATTGATGGCAGCAATTTGATTTCCTCGCTCGCGCTGGGAACGAGCAGCGGTCATCGGAGTCCGCTACATGAATGCGAGGATATAAGAGTGTGGGAGATAATATACACCCTTGAGGGACCCCGGCATTGATTTTAAATACTCCGAGAGATGCACATCAACACCAACCCTGATGCTTGTATCCCTTAAGAAATTGGAAAGCAATAGAAGCAGTGCTGGTGGTAGTCCGTATGCTGTTAATTTGCATAAAAATCCGTCTGGCCACGTCCTATCAAATGCTTTGGATATGTCGAGAACCACTGCACGAGATTCGCCGTAGCTCTCGATGGCTCTGGTTTATAGGTTGGTCACGTAAGTTAGGAGATCTCCCGTTGATCTGTGCTTGCGGAAGCCATACTGGCGATCGCTTATGATGCCTGCCGATTCGAGATATTTTAAGATTTATTCATCTCTTCCTAATGTTATTTTGGAACGTTGAGTGTAAAGAGATAAAGGATTAATCTTAGAAAATATCTATTTATTTAAAAGAAAAACCAAACAAAAAAAATAACGAAATAAATTAAAGTCTTCTTACATAGACAACAGAATACCAAAATAAATTAGTCTTCTAGCATAGAAGAAAAAGTCATAGCATCATCGAAAAACTAACTTCCAACATATTAAATTGTGATGAAATGTTACTTTCCGTTTTATTAATCCACGATGTAATATTTTTCCTCCCAGTAAGTTTACGTTTTCCGTCAAGAACAGTAGTTGCCCTCTTAGAATTTTCAAAACTATAACCTGGATGTCTAAATCCCCGAACATTTTGATTGAATCCCCGTACGCACCTACATCAATTTTGAGCCTTCACACATGCATACGTGCTAATTCATATATTTTTCAAAGTTCAATTTTCTTGATTTTTGGCATTGCCTCCTTGGGTTAGTTTGGGTCAGTTTTGATTGGTTGCGCCTCCGTAGCGAGCGAAGCGTCTGGAGGGCAATGCGTGAAGTGAGATATTAGAACCACAACACCGGGCTGCTGCCAAATGCGCAGATTCGAAGGTCGAAATGTTGCTGTAGTTACATTTTAAATTTGTATCCAATGTTCCTCTGAGAAATAATAGCGAAAACTATTCACTTTTTGTGATCTAAAATATACTTTTTGAACCCGTTATATAACTTCTAAAACAAAAGGCGGTTCAAACAAGTGCAGCGCGTGAACACAGCCAAGCAAACGAACAAATAATTTGAAATCAAGTCAATAGTAGATATATTGTGAACTACTAAAATGCATAAACTACTAAATAAATATCACCTTGTCCTAAGTTTGAACTTGAACTTGCAAATTATTATATAAACATTAAAGGCAAACTTTAAACAACGCCAGCAGGCAACGCAAACGATTATCAACTTTAAACATGCAAAGTTCAGCAGATTTTATGATATAAGTACGCTAGCGAACGTTCAGTTCGTCAGACTTTGTGTCTCACCTAAACCTGAGTCGTCTTGCTCGAGCACATTGCTCGCGGACTCAATTTCTTTACTTGAGTCGTCTTGCTCGAGCATATTGTTCGCGGACTCAATTTACTTACCTGAGTTGTCTTGCTCGAGTACATTGCTCGCGGACTCGGGGGTTGCCTAGCCTCAGTATTACAAGTCAAATCTACAGGAGATTTATTAAAAGATAAATCTCAAAGTAAAATTAGTAAGTTCAAGTGCAAACTCTAAGTGGAACTTTAAGTAAAAAAACTAACTATAAATGGAACACAATGCAAACTCTTAACAACAGTGACCAAAGACTTCATAATTCATAAATATACCTCAACCGAGAAAGCATTCGCACCTTAGTACTTGGGTATAATATTTTTATTTATTTTTTTTGTTTGGATGGCTTTGCGCATAGCCACTACATTTAACTGTAATATTGTAATATTAATCAATCTAAGACATCTAATAAAGCTCAACAATTCATGTAGATATTCTCATTCATACTGATCTTGAGTCTCAAAAAATGGAGATATTCAAAGAAACCGAACAAAACATATAAGACAAGGTCACTCGCTTCACGCCATATGGTCTATTGGGTATAATATAATCTTATCAATATTTCTGACCGATAGACATTGTTAATCATTTTTCGTTACGTTTTACCAATATACGTTGTTATTGTTTATCGGAAGTGCTTTCTTTATCATCTCTTCTCACCTGACCTAAAGCGATTCCGAATCTGAGCTATTCTCCTGCACGCCAATTAAGCACTGACGTCACGGGATAAAAACATTTTATGACAATATTTTCGAACCTATTTGTTCAAATGTAAGCAAAAAAATAAAGACAGTGATGTGAGCAGGTATTTATTCCTAACCATCTACACGAATCCTTCCGCCTAACGAGTTCTGGGCTTGCGCGCGTATCACAATGTTTACATTTGTAATATGTATTTTTTTTTTCACTTCACGCATAGCTTTCCGCTCGCTTCGCTCGCTCCGGGGTGCGACCAAACAAAACTAACCCAAACTAATTCAAGGCATGTCCGAAATCAAGAAAAAACAACAACCTTAAATATAACATAAAAAGCATGTCTTGCCGCTGGAATCGAACCCGGGCTGCCGGATCAGAAACACAGCGCCAGCGTCGAACCATTGAGTCACGAAGGCCACTGAGAGTAATTCCCTGGACTATAAAGACATCTGGAAATGCAGGGATTTTCTATACTATCGATCCATATCATCATTTAGATAAAAATGTACATTGCTAATGTTGAGATTGCTTTATTTGGGTGAATATATTTTGGTTATCATGGATTTCGTGGAACTTTTGATCATTATAGTAATCCTGGACGCTTGTAAAAGTTTTCCCGGACTTCCCCCGGACGCTCAAAAAAGAGCACAGTGTCCGGGTAAAAGAGGACGAATGGCAACCCTTCTTATGTCTAATTCTCCCCGCCAAGTGACAAAATGACAGTATATAAACCGAGCATTTATGGCGACATCCATGTGATCAAATTACCTAAAAATATCTAGTGGCTATTAAAATTTGTACGTGTGACATTTAGGTGTAAAGTGTAGATATCTAAGACTCTATCTTTAATGGACCTCTTTGACCTTATTTCTTTCTCTCTCACGCCCATTTATTCCCATTATGCATTCATTCCTATCTCTACCAAGCTGGTTTCTACAAGCACAGCACGCCATGATTCTTTCGAATCTCTCGTTTATTAACGCCCTCAGTGATAGACGTTTGAACTAAACGCCCCTTCTTGTCTATACAAGACGATATACAGAGCACCATCCGCTCTCTTCGCTCGTTACGGGGGCACAACCAACAAAAGCTAAACAAAACTAACCCAAGGCATACGCAAAATGAAGAAAAAACTTTTTACAAACATAACCTTAAAATAATAAAAAAAACACCGACGGAAATCGAACCTGAGCCGCGGTATCGCAGACACAACATCTGACCACTCGACCACCAGAGCAGTTGAAAGCAATTCATTGCACGCACCGTAAAGACAAATCTTCAAATTTGGCCACGCCACGCCTCCAGCGATTCTGATTGGCTCTGTGCGAGCACAGGCTAATGGTACAGCAAGCTGTGCTAATGGATGGTGCGTGATAAGAAGTTTCGTCCACAATACAATATGATTAGGTTGAAGGAAATCTCAGCTTACTTGGACAATATTTATTAAATATTCAAATCAAAACGCCAATGTTTCGACACTGATCAGTGTCATGCTCAGGGCTAAAAATCAAAGGACGATCATTAGAATACATATATAAACGTAATTTTCTATACAAATAGAATTTAAAATAATTATCTGTCTAACAGGATAAAGTTGAAAAATTTACAAACAATTATGCAACTACACTGTTAGGAAGTTGAACAATCTGAAGTATCATAAAATTATATAAAAACTAACTGAACTATGTAAATGGGACGTAAGAACACACAAACAGAGAAAACTAAACAAAACGTACCTAGATTACTACGAGTCACAATTAAGGCGAGCGATCATTAAGAATGAATCTCATGGCGTCACAATGCTGTTTCGGTTTCGGTACTTACTAAATCACAGTGTCGTACATTAGGAGTACAGATCTAAATTGTATCCCCACCCATTCACCAAAATCACACTATCCAGTATATTGAAAATTACTAATTATGTTATGGCACAGAAAATATAGTGTAACTATATTTACTGTGGTTATGGTAAATGATGTTAAGATTTTGTGTATCTGTATTTAAGTTCACATTGTATTTAGTATTGTTTTTAAAAAAATTCTCTTTTTTAAATTTGTCTCTGAGTCCACCACTTTAATTGCATTGAAGTTAAACTAATGCCCTTCTTGAAAATGATGTTTAGCCAATCCAGTTCTGGGATTATCCATGTTGGTAACATTACAATCGCGTTTATGTTCCGAGGTCCTTTTCTTTAGATATTGTTTAGTTTGTCCAATATAACTGTAGTGACAACCACCACAGGGTATTTTATAGATGACCCCACTCTTCAATTCATTTTTGGTACGGTCTTTAGTTTTAGCGAATAGATTGTTTACTGTTTTAGTATTATACATAGCAATTTGAGTGTTTGGGGTTTTTAGTTTTTTTGATATGGCTTCAGACAGATTGGGTATGTAGGGAATTTTATAATATTTAGTATTAGTTGATATGTTAATATCCACAACCGGTCCTATTATTAGATTTGGTGGGCGTTGATTTAAAATGCGATTATTTAAAACCCTTGGATAATTATTAGCCTTCAAAGTATGGTGAAGATGATTTAAATTAGCCTTCCAAAAATCTTTATTGCTCAGTTTGAAAATTTTTATCTGGGAACTGTTTAATAATATTTATTTTTCGATGTAAGGGATGACATGTATGGTAATTGAGAATTCTGTTTGAGCTATACAAATTGAATACTATTTTTTGATTTGAGTTGATAACCAATAAATCCAGAAATGGTAATTTATTTTCAACCTCTACTTCTACTGTAAAATCCTAGCTTATATTAACGTTATTTAATTTAGTTAAAACATGATTCACTTTATTGCTTGGAACCGCTTTGATGGAGTCATCCACGTACAAAAAGAAGAATGGGATAAAAAGTCTAGTTGCTCTAACAATGTACGTGTAACATAATCCATTACTAGATTGGCGAGTATAGGACTAATTGGTGCTCCCATGGGAGTTCCAAACTCTTGTTGATAAAATTCATCAACAAAGGAAAAATAACTACATCGGAAAACAAACCTTATCAAATCGTGAAAATCAGAGTTCTCAATATTTGTATGCTTAGATATCTCGTGCCAATGAGAATCAATCACATTAGTTACTAGGTCTTGTGGAATGTTGCAATTTTATGATTTAAGTCTTTTAGCTTTTTCCTCATCAATATACACTTTCGTCTTTAAATAGTTTACGATTTTATTATTTTCTGTTTGATACTTGTTGGTGGGATCTTTTGAGAGTTTAGTATAAGTCCTGTCAACAGCCAAAAGTTGTTGCATTTTTTCTTTATATTCCGTTTTAGTAATAATTTCCGTGTTATTTCCTTTATCAGAAGGTAACACTAATAAATTTTCATGATTCTTTAAAAACTTCTTTGTTTCCATAATTCTTTTGGTATATATCTAGTTTTTTACTGTGTTTGCTTTTTTGTATAAAATTTGTAATTATATTTGCACAAGACGACCTAACTGTATTCGCATCAACGACCTCGACATTATCCTGTATATACAATATTCTATATCGGCCAAAAAATGTAACATAGGTAATTCATTATATAAATGGCTTACAGCGAACTTGGGTCCTAACCTTAATATACTTTCAACATTATTAGGAATTTCAAACTCAGTCGTATTAATTAACCAATTGTCCTGATTCACATTATGATCAAAATTTATACAGGTATCAATATTGCGGTGTTTGAGTTTATTAAGCTTTAAAATATGCTTGTTCTTTGAATTGACAAACATTCTGTTATAACGAGTGTAAATTGTAGTAATGTAATAATTTTTGCCGGGACCAGGGAAGCTTTTGGTGGTCGTAGCCTGAATTGCGAGGATCTGTGTCAGTGTCTAAAGACCTTAAGTCATACAAATGTAACCATCATTGGTGTTACTTATGCTAAGGGAAGAGCGATTCTGAACAACTTTATTTTTAAAATAAATGAATCTTTTTATCAATGTGCAAGTAATTTTGATTATGTAACTTATGTCGATCCTAATTGCATTTTTACAGCTAATAAGTATGGAGCTCGGTCTCCTTTGTTAAAATATTTCGCGAAGAAGATTGTATTTACTCAGGTATTTTATAACGTTATAAATAATCCTTATATAACCGCTAGTAATTTGCTTGTAATACCTAGACATTCTGAAATTGTAGAACCCCTAGATAACAATATTGGCTTGCTTAATACAAATAATTCAAGCGATGATACGAGTATTATAAGTGTATCAGATGCATCGTTTAATAGTGTACATAGTGCCATCCATGTGAAGCCTTCGTTATCCAACCTAATTGTTACACATATTGAGGGAGAGACTCTAAGTAGACACCAACCTAGTGATGTGACAAGCAGAGAGTTTTTTCGAGCCCCCCAAAAAAATGCATAGTACGATTACATTTTGTCATCAGAATGTTCAATGTTTATTGAATAAAATTTTGATCCTTGACGTGGCGCTCGAAAAATCAAATTGCGATTTTTTATTTATTAGTGAACACTGGATGAACAGTGAACAATTGACTCAAGTTAAATTTAAAAATTTTTCGCTGGTGTCGTCATTCAGTAGAGAAATTTTAAAACACGGCGGTGTGGCTATCTTTAAGAATGGTTCTTGTGATAGATCTGTTTTTTGTTGTGATGTAACTCAGTTTTGTATTGAAGGAGTTATGGAATGTTGTTGTGTTAGATTAGATTGTTTTAAAAATTTTTTAATAGTAGTATATAGGCCACACCTCGGAAGTTTTATGTCATTTTTGGAAATGTTTAATAATATGTTGTCTCACTTGGGTAAACCCAATTATCATTTTATTATAGGTGGCGATTTTACTGTAAATTTTTTGACTCCCAGTTTTAACTTGTCACTTTTTAGGGACCTCATGGGTGCTCATGATTTGGTTTTTAAAATTGATCGGCCCACTAGAGTCTGTGAGGTTTCGGCAACTTGCATAGATAATTTCTTGGTGAATGGCGGTGATGAGTGTTACTGTGAGGTTGTTAATCTATATCTAATCATTACGCGCAATATATGTGTCTTGAAATACATGAAAAAACAAAAAAATCGACAGAGAAAAGCTGTATGCGTAGAAATTTTGGTAAGGGCAATATGGTTACCTTTTTAAATTTCTTGAAAGAAGAAAGTTTTAATGAAGTCATGCAGTTTTCCTGTCCAAATGATGCTTTCAATGCATTTGCAGGGATTATCTTTTATTATTTTGATTTATCATTTCCCCTAAAAAAAAATTATTTTGCCAATAATAACTCAAAACGAATTATATTAAGTCCTGAACTGAGAAGGCTTAAAGAAAAGGTAACTTTATTTACTGACTTAGCTAGGTATGACAGAACATATCTCGATATTAGTAAGAGATTGAATGTTATATACAGGGAGAGCCTGAAGGTATACATGCGCAATAAAAATGAGCAGAAGATTTTAAATGCTGACAATAAATCCAAAGCTATGTGGCAATGTATTAAAAGTATTCAAAAGACCTATGACAGAGGGAATATTAGCATTATGTTCGACGGTAAACAACTTTCAGATGAAGAAATAGCTGATAAATTTTGTACTCAATTCACCTTGTCTAAAGAATCTGAACCTTTGGACTTATCTTTTCTTGACGAGAATGTACCACTGCACAATGTGTCTTTTTTTCTGTCTCCTGTAGGTAGTCATGCTATTTTGAATATAATTGGTAAACTAAAAAATTCGAATTCCAGTGGACACGACGGTATCTCTAATAATATTTGGAAAAAGTGTCGATGTCATATAGCAGAAATTTTTTCGTATTTAATAAATCTTTCCATAGAAAAGGAGATTTTTCCAGATGCTCTAAAACTGGCAACCGTTATCCCCCTATACAAGAAGGGAGACCATAATGACTTCAATAACTATCGTGGAATCAGTCTTTTGTGTAGTGTTTCTAAAATTTATGAGTTGGTTTTAAAAGATCAACTTCAAACATTTTTCTACAAGAATAATTTGCTATCACCATTTCAATTCGGCTTTACGTTAAATCAAAGCACAGAAACAGCACTATGTGAATTTCAGCGTATCATTGTTGATTCTCTTGACAAAAGGTTGTCCGTGCTGGGGATGTTTATCGACTATTCTCGAGCCTTTGATGTCGTTGACCATGAACTACTGCTTTATAAACTTTTCCGTTACGGTGTACGGGGTAAACCCCTAAATTATATAAGGTCATATTTATTTAATAGAGGACAGCGGGTTTTGGTGAATCAGACTCGAAGTACCTGTAGAGTTGTTGAAAAGGGTGTACGTCAAAGGTCCATTTTGGGTCCTTTTTTTTTCTTGACTTTTGCCAATGATTTGATAAATTATGTTATGAATACAGCTGAGAATGTCTTTGTAATTTCATATGCGGACGATACTAATGTTTTGTTGGTAAACAAAAATAAGGTACTTCTGAAATCACTTGCTGAAGATGTGTATACACGAATACTTTTATGGTCGGAAAAAAATAAGTTTAACCTAAATAGGAGTAAAACATCGATGGTGCACTTTTCGCTAAAATCAAGTGACATGGATCTTGAATTATTTGAGAAGTCCGATAATCATGTTAAGCTCGCTAATGAAACCAAGCTATTGGGGGTTATTTTCGATAGTAATTTAAGATGGTCTTCTCAAATCGAGCTACTTTGCTCAAAAATACGTAGCAGTTGTTTTGCGCTCAAATTTATGTCAATGCATTGCAGTAGGGAAATACTTTTAACTCTTTACCATGCGAATATTCATTCCAGGATTAAGTACGGAATATTAAATTGGGGAACGTGTGCAAGTGTCAATAGAGTTTTCGTTTTGCAGAAGTATGCCGTCCGTTTGGTCGCTGGTTTAAATTTTCGGGAATCTTGTCGAGAAGCCTTTAAAAGTTTAAAAATGTTAACAGTCACTGGTGTCTATATATACGAAGTATGTTGCTTTGTTTACAAAAATAAAATCTTTTCAAGACGTTAGGTCTGCCCATAACTATGACACCAGGTTAAAATCTCTTTTACTTCCTAGTAATCATCGATCTGCGGAATTCCAAAAATATATCTATTTTACAGGGTGTAAGTTTTTTAATCGATTAAGTGACGATATTAGAGATGCTGTTAGCCTCAGTATTTTTAAGAGTCGTTTAAGGGGATTTCTCTTGGAAAAAAATATGTATAGCCTTCGGGAAATTTTCTAAGATATACTTGCTATATATTGTACTGTGTTAATCTTAAGTTGTTTCTGTAACTTTACTTTTTATTATATTATTTTTATGCTGACCTTTTCTTCTATTATTGTTTGTACTTTTTAATTGAAGAAATCAATTATTTGAATTTGAATTTGAATTTGAGACTTTTTTTTTTATGGCAGTGGCACACGCACTAAAGGGAGATCCAATGGCTCTCGACGAGCGGTGTGTGTGCGAAGATGTTGATTAACACGGTTCTTGAATATTTGTAGGTTGTAATTAGTGGGAAACAGATGTCCTGGAAGTGAGTTCCACAGTCATGCAGTGCGCCAGACAAAGTAGTTCTGGTAAAGCGATGTTCTAGGTGTTTCTAGTTGTACGACGAACTGGTGCGCTCCTGCCGTCTGTCGGGACTGTCTGACAGGAGTTGCCAGGGGCGGGATTATGCGGGCCAAATCCTGAGCCGTGAAAGCATCTGTAAAACAGATACATCTCGGCCACATGTCTGCGATGTTCCAGACTATCCAGATTCCGGGTCAACTCCGGATCGCCGACGAGACGCACAGCCCTCTTCTGAATGGAATCCAGCAGTTTTAGGGTATGCTTTGGTGCGGCACTCCAGATATGTAAGCAATATTCTAAGCACGGTCTTATTTGCTGCGGTGTATAGAGTTTTTTGTTGCAAAATAGCGCACCAAGCTTCTGGGAGGCTGACTTTGCGATGTTAGCAACATGGTCATGCCATGACATATTGCTGTTGACCGAGACACCCAGCAGCCCGATTGACGAGGATGATTGAATGGTCGATCCTGCCATAATGATGTCAGGGCCCGCTGTATTGGCCCTCTTAGTAAACGTTGCTGCTTGGGTCTTTGCTGCATTGAACTGGACCAAATTTCGGTCGCCCCAAGTTTGAACTTTCTCCAGGTCTTGATTAATTGCTGTAATCTGCTCCTGTCTGCGGTGATGAGTCTCAGTCGCTGGTAAGGGTCTTTCTGATCTAAACTGGGAGACAAGGGCACTGTCATCTGCAAAACTGTAAACAGGATTATTCGTTTCGATCATCAGGTCATTAATATAGATGGGGAACAGAGTTGGTGAAAGTATTGCGCCCTGAAGCACGCCCGCGTTGATGGTGAATGTGTCCGAGATGTGTCCATCGACTGCAACGTGTAGGGATCGGTTCTTAAGGAAACTGGCCAGCCAGCTGCAGAGAGAGGCGGGCAGTCCCAAGGACGGCAGTTTGTTGAGCAGTCCGTCATTCCCAACTGTGTCAAATGCCTTTGAAATATCCAACGCAATCGCTCGAGACTCTCCGTAGTTTTCAATTGCCCTACTCCATATATGAGTGACATAGGCCAATATATCTCCTGGCGATCTCTCTTTGCGAAAGCCGTATTGATTATCGCTGATTATTCTGTTGCTCTCGAGGTACTTGAGTAGTTGCTGGTTGACTATACGTTCCATGACTTTGGAGATTATTGGAAGCAAGGCAATTGGGCGATAGTTTGAGGGCGTGGTTTTCTTGCCTTTTTTTGGAACAGGTTGCACTCGAGCGACTTTCCAAGAGGATGGGTAAATCCCTTTTCTGTTAGAAAGAGAAAAAATCCTGGAAAAAACGGGTGTTAGTTCGTTGGCGCAGTTCTTTAGCATGATGGCAGGTATTCCGTCCGGTCCTGATGCCTTTTGCCCATCTAGTTCTTTAAGGATTTTGCGAATATCACGATGAGAAAACTTGACTTCTGCCATGGTGGTATTGATGTTCGGTATAGTGGGGAGAGTCTTGCCTAGGGACACGTCCAAGGTAGAGTGAGATGAAAACATTTTGGCTAGCATGTTTGCTTTTTCCTTGGCTGTAGTCGCCAAGTTCGTCCGTTAAAGGTGGGAGAGACGTTTTTGTAAAGTTGTTACTTACTGCCTTTGCTACCGACCAGAAATTCCTGGAACCACTGGGGCATTGCAAAAGTTTATTTCTGATCCTTTGATTGTGTTTGTCCTTAGTTTCGTCGATCACACGCTTGCACTCGTTTCTCGCTTCGATAAAATAATTGCGATTTTCAGCGGTCTGATTTTGCTGCCAGTACTTATAGGCTTGCTGTTTCCTTTCTACAGCTCTTTCGCATCTTTTGTCGAACCAGGACTTTCCTTTTGATGGTAACTTGATGGAATTTGGGATGTATGCTTCCATTCCTGAAAAGATTACTTGCATGATCTCTTCGCAGCAGTCTGACGGGTCGTCAGTGGCAAAGCAGACGTCGAGCCAAGGAAAATCTAGGTAGAACTGCCTTAGATCGTCCCAGTTTGCAGAATTGTAATGCCAGATTTTGCGAGGCAATGGTGGATCCTTCTGTATGAGTGGCAATTCACAAACCGTTGTAATAAGTTTGTGGTCGGAGGTACCTAATGGCGGACCAACTGTAACCTTGTACTGGTCAGGATTGGTGGTCAGAAAAAGATCCAGGAGGGCGGCGAATTCGCCCCTCTCTGAGATTCCAGTTGGTTCGTCTACAAGTTGAGTAAGCCCGCAGCTGATGGCAAATGCTTCAGCTTCTCTACCTTCGTTGTCGGTCTT